>PVIJ01017922.1:0-27918 GCA_004024925.1 Scalopus aquaticus | reverse complement strand
ATAAATATATATAAATATATATATATATATATATATATATATATATATATATATATATATATATATATAAAGAAGTTCCAGAAGGTTCCCTGGCCCTTCTACCTTGTGAGGATATGATGAGAGGTCTGAAGCCAGAAAGTGGGTCCTCTCCAAAGCGTGCTGGCACTGGCCTGGGGCTCCCACCTCAGCACTCCTGTTGTTCACGCACCGCCCATCTCTGTGTTCTGTCACAGCAGCGCGAGGGGGCTAAGATGCGGCAGCCAGTGCCTCTGTCCACGACGTTCTTCTTTCGGGACCCTCATGGCAAGCCCCGTTCTCTCGCAAGGCCTACCCTGAACATCCTATTTTAAATTGCGAGCCATCCTACGCCTCTCATCACCTCTATATTGTTTTCTGCAGTGATAATCACATTCGAATATATTCTAAAATTTATTCGGATAATTATTAGGTGCTGTTTTATTGTCTGTCACTCTCCAATCAAAATAACACGAGGCACTAAGATTTTTATACCTGGCAAATTCTTTTTTTTTAAAAAGATTTATTTATGCATGCAAGAGCTGGGGTGTAGGCCAGAGGTGTGGGGTGGTGAGAAGATTCACCAGCGATAGAGCGGGAGCAGAACAGGCAGATCTACTGAAGTCCACACTGCTGAGGGGAGCAGCGGGGAGACAGAGAGGTCTGCTGCGCCACGTGGGAAGCTCCTTGGCTGGGGACCGAACTCATGCTGCAGTGGCTGCCATAGCTTCATAGGCTAAGACTTCACCCCTTGCACCACCATGGAGGCTCCTGTACCTGGCAAATTCTAAGAACAAAGTCAACACTCAAGAAATGTCTGTGGAAAGAATGAGTGAAAGTGTGATGTCTACAGGCCAATGTCTGGGGCTCCTCAGTTCCCCAAAAAACAAGGGTTAGCAGCTGAGCGGGAGAGAAGGAGGCAGCTGTCTCCCTTGCGCTGGTCTGGAAAGCATGCGGGTCCAGCTCCCGCGGCAGAATGCGGAGGAAGGCGCTCAGCCCTGGACATCCGTTTGACTCGGGAGTGTGCAGCACGTTCCGTCAGCAGTGATTCCTCTTACAGTCCGAAAGCTCAAGTTCAAAAGATACTCGGTTGCTGGCCAAGGCCACACTGTGAGTAAGTGGAATGAAGCAGCTGTCAAATTCAGATGATCTGGCGCGTGCCCATAACTCTCATGAGGCCGCCGTTGTCCTTCCATTGGTGACACGCCGAATGCTGACACTCCCTGTCCCTTAGCTCCTACAGGGGAGGTAACATTTGGAGTCAGGGACGATTAGCCTCTCCAGAGACCCGCGTGAGTGGTTGCCTGGCCCCGAACTGATGGCCATCTGAATAGCAAAGCAATACCTCCTCTAGCCCCGGCGGGGGGGTCCTCATTTCAATCTGCAGTGCACATGCATGTTGATTCATTTGGGGGTGTCCCCTGCGTATGCATGCAGATTCATTTGGGGGGTGTCCCCCAGCATTTGTTACTAATAAATGTAAAGTTCTGCCGTCTGTGATTGAAACAATTTTATAAATTGGAAAACGTCCTATAACAAAAATGTACAAGGAACTCACACAACTCAACAAAAACAAAGCCAATAACCCAGTCAAAAAATGGGCAGAAGAGCTCAAAAGGCACTTCTCCAAAGAAGAAAAGCAAATGGCCAACAGATACATGAAAAAATGCTCAACGTCACTTACAATCAAGGAAATGCAAATCAAAACCACTATGAGATACCACCTCACACCTGTGAGGACGGCACACAGTAAAAATACAGGCAACAACAAATGCTGGAAAGGATGTGGAGAAAAAGGAACTCTTCTACACTGCTGGTGGGAATGTGAACTGGTCCAACCACTATGGAAAGCTGTATGGCGATTCCTCAAACTGCTAAACATGGAGCTTCCATATGACCCAGCAATACCACTTTTGGGAATTTACCCAAAGGACACAAAAACACTAATCTGAAAGGATACATGCACCCGTATGTTCATTGCGGCACTGTTCACAATAGCAAAGGTATGGAAGCAACCCAGATGTCCAAAAATAGATGATTGGATCAAGAAGATGTGGTCCACACACAATGGTCCACACACAATTCCATACACAATGGAATACTATTCAGCATGGAAAGAAGATAAACACATGCAATTTGCAGCGACATGGATGGAATTAGAGGGGATCATACTCAGCGAAATAAGCCAGAAAGAAAAAGAAAAATATCAAATGGTTTCACTTATAACAGCACTATAAGGAAACCAAATAGGAGAGAGACACTCATGGGGCGGGGTGGGGGGAGGGAGGGGAGGATACGGGCACAAAATGAAATAGAAAAGAACACAAGGGACCATGGAGATGGATCACGGGTGAATTGGTGGTGGGCTACCCAAGGGGAATACAAAATGTAAAAGACATAAATAAAGTAAAAATATATATTAAAAAATATATTGTGTACTTCCATCACTCTAACTTCTTTGTTTTCCTCTGCTGTTTCTTAAGTGAGAGCTAAATGGATGGAGTTAAATCCACTTGCTAGGACGCTGGCTGCAGAGGGCGGGTCGCTCTCCCACACGGTGGGTCTGCTCAGTCAGGCTCCTGGGAGCACTGCGGTTATGAGCTCCAGACACACGTGCCCGCGGCCCCAGGCATGTTCCCATCATGAGCCAGACTGGTAAAGTGTGCCCTTTTTTTTTCTAAAGTCGAATTTAATATTTAACCTTTAATCTCAATAGATTTAGGGGTGTCTCCGTCAGCTGGCTTGTCCCCCTGGTGGTGGGAGACGCCAGGTGTGTCTGGAGACAGATGAAACAGGTCGCAGATCATCAGTCTCTGCAGATTTTTGCTCTTTCCAGAAGCTGGCAGCAAGAGCGTTTCTCTGTCTTCCCCATCCATGTTGTCATTATATCTTTTGGGGATCCCACAGAGCCCCTGTGCCCTCGGGGACACCAAGAGCTCCCCCTGCCCTTCCTACCTGGGGCTCTAAGGCAAGGCGAGGAGAAAAGCTCAGGTTTTCGGTCTCAAGTCTCAGTCTCGCGTTCAGCACCAATAGGCCGTACCCAGGTCTCAGGAGGGCAAAGTTCCCTTCCATCCCTGCCCCCCACAGACTTTTTACCCAAAATGAAGCGAGTCTGTTGCCTCTTAACCTTCTCCCAATCCATCCCAGTAGCCTGAGGCTTATGCTTGCAATTTTGGAAAGGAAAGCTTTGTGTTTTCCAACTCCTTAAATATCTCCTTCAAAAATCCATCTTGAAGCTCAAAAGCCTAGAATTGACTTCTTTATTTTCTGGGCTCTGCTATAACAACCCTACCCCCAGGAAGTAGGTTCTTCAGAGTCTGTTTTGAGTCATGAGGTTAAAACAATTAGCAGGGATGAAAACACACTCTGTCAAAATAATATCGCAGTAAGATGCCTTAACCAATTTGAAAGTAGTGGCTGAATATATCTAAAACCATGACAACCTGCTAGCTAAGAGCTGTTGGACGTGATCTCCGTTGCAGAGAAGAGAAACAGGAAGACCCGGAGACCTTCGGTCCCAAGTATGTCCTTGCTGTTGGCTGACAAGATCTGGAAGCTCTATTTTTATTTTCATCATTTTCCAACCAACGCGCCATCTAGCCCACTGCTCCTCAAACCCCAACGTGCATGCAAATTGCCGAGAGCGCTTGTCAAATGCAGATTCACATTCAACAGGCCTAGGGAAAAGCCTGAGATTCTGGTTTTTTAAATAACTCCCAGGGGGCTGCCGAGAACACTGGTGCATGGACCAGACTTTGAGTACCAGACAGTAGCTTCGTTCCATCTGCAACTTTTCCAAGCAGGCCTCATTCTCCAAGTGTGTGAAGTGCTAGTGATGTTTGTATGCTATCCACACTACTTGCCGTCCATCTGGAAGAACTACCCAGAGTAGCTGTTTGTCTAGATCTTTGTATTCTTCAATGCCCAGGTCCAGTTTCCCGATTCCTTGAGTCACCTCTCCTGTCCAGTGTAACAACCAGCCAGTGATATGACCCATCCCAAAGCTCTAAGTTTGTTTTTCTTCTATAATAAATCATGAGCTCACTAAAGACAGGGATTTCTTGTCCTTTCTCATTACAATACACTATGTGGCCTATCAGGCAAGAGTGGCTGCTTGAACGAATGAATGAAACTTTAGGCTTGACACATGGACAGAGGGTTGGATTCTGGGAATATATGCGGGATATTCCGAGAAACAAATCCCCCATCTCAGCCCTGCCCGGGACAGACCGAGAATGTGTACAGGTCCCCAGTCTCATGGGAGAAGAGGGACCAGAGGCCATCATGAGATTCCCTTCTCTCACTGATGAGATGAAGGAAGAACAAGGACTCTCTACCTGTGTCAAGATGCCCTTTGGTCTTAGCGCTCTCACCTCTACAGCCTGAGTTCGATCCCCACCAGGGAGTTGACCCACACACTGTATCCCCACTGCTCCCCTCAGCAGTGGATTTCAGTGGATCTGCCTGTTCTGCTCCCCACTCTGTCTCTGGTGAATCTTTTCAGCCTCTGCACCTCTGGCTTGTACCCCAGTTCTTATATGCAAAAGTAAATTAAAAAACAAGATTAGTGCCTCCCTGATGGCACAAGGGGTTAAGTCCCAGACTATGAAGCTATCAGCAGCCACTGCAGCACGAGTTCGATCCCCCGCCAGGGAGCTGACCCACAGGGCGCAACAGACCTCTCCTGTCTCCCCGCTGCTCCCCTCAGCAGTGGATTTCAGTGCATCCGCTTGTTCTGCTCCCGGCTCTGTCTCTGGTGAGTTCTCTTACCTCCCACACCTCTGGCCAACACCCCAGTTCTATGCAAAAAAAGAAAAATAAAAAAAGATGCCCCTTGTAGGGAGCCAACCAGGGAGAGATGAAGACATGACTTTCCCTGCTCCCCAAAGCCCCGGAGAGAACCTCGCTCACCGCATAGTTCAGACTACGGGGAGCCTACGGCAGTGACCACCTTTGCAAGATGGCGGAGCCGTTTCTGCAAAAGCCAATTGCGCGTTTGTCCCGCTAATCCTGCTTGATGAGAACGGCCAGGTACCCGCTAATGGGCTCTGGCTGCTTGTGGGCTGATGTGAAATGCATGTGCTAATTAGCTAACTAAATTAGTTCTGTTCTCATTATTTTTTATAGAAAATGGTTGTGTAGGGATGGCTTTTTACAATGATTTCTGGTCTAATTTCTCATTATCGCCACTGGGGAAAAAAGCCAGCGACTCCCTGAGCTGGGCTGTCTCTCCCACTCCCCACTCCTGACACCTCCCAGAGCTCCCCACGACCCGTGACCCGGGTCAAACCCTGAGCGCCTGGGGATGCCTCCCTCTCCTGTCTTCCCTTGGGAACACAGCACCATCAGCACTAGCTTTTTCTCCTGAATATTCAGACTACTGGAAAGCTTTCTCACCACTCTGAACTTAGAGACAAGCACCAGGACTTACCTAGAACTTCTGCTGCCGCAGGCCCTGGGCCGGTCCACCCCAGCCTGTTCGCATCCCCGCTGCATGACGCTGCACACTCAGGACTTCTCCCGTCTGCTCTGAGCCTCCGTCACCGGGCGTCCTGTCGAAAGAACAGAGTGTGTCTTCGTCCCGGGTGGCCTCTAGGTTTGAGGTTCTGCTCTGGAGAGCTCCGCTTTGTGTGGAGTGGTTTAAAATGAGTTGGATTTACACCTCCTTCCTAGAGGTAACTACTTATTTTTTGAACAGGTAAATACTGGGCAGCCTGACACACGGGGGTATGTGTGGGCATGGGGGCAAAGAGGTTCCTGGATAACGCTGCCTATCTGATGACATGATTTTACTTAGCTGTGTCTCAGCTACTTCATCTGCAAAATAAGACATCCTCTAGGGTTTAACTGGGGTTTGATAAAATGGACATTGGTTGATGTTTATCAAAATTCACTTCTTGTACTAACTGGGTTGTCGTGGCATCACCTATCAGAGACAGTCATGGCGACTTTGATACTTTCCAGGGACGAGACGACTTAAGTGGGGATGAATTAGTCACCTGCTTTACCAAAAGCAGCAACATTGCAGACTTCTGAGGCTGGACACACAGCCTTGCAGCTCAGGTGCTTGGTCTGCTCACCAAGCTCCCACAGAACGAGGGTCTGACAGCCCTCAAACCACCATGTTGTGAGGACTATCCTCATCATGGGAAAGATCGGGGAGACACTGATGCTCAGCCAGCCCCTGCTGACCAAGCCAACTCAGCTCAGATGCTAGACACGTGATCACAGGTGCGTGCGCCATCTTGGATGGCCACGTCATCCAAGTCAGAGAAAATTAGCTCCAGGAAAGCATTAGGAAGTTCTATCAAAAACCACCCAACTGGCCAATTCTCCCACAAAACCATGAGAGGTCATAGTAAAATATTGTTTAAAGCCACTCTGCAGATGTTTGGCAGCTGTAGGCGGCTAGAATATATGAATGGTGACTCAGTTTCCTCATCTCTAAATCAGAAATTCCAATGACCATCGCCTTTGACAAGAGGCATCCAATATCAACGGGTAAGTCCCAAGCATATCACCTAGCAACAGGAGAGTCTTAGTAATTGTCACTTTCCCTTTCCTTCCAGTGCTAACAGTCTATAAATCCATGATAAATTTGTTATAGGTATGGATGTGGTTTCTTAAGTTCACCCATCTGAAACTGTCAGCAAAGGTACAATCATCTGCTCCTTTCAGCACTTCCTACTTTCAATTACAGCAAAATCTTAGTCCTCAGAAGTACCAAAGAGTGAATAATCCAGTTACTTAAACTTTACAGAGAGGTCAGTGTATATACTTGTAATTTAGAAGCTTAAAATTACCTTTTCAAAAATCTTACACTTTTTTCATGCTATTGAAGCACCATATGTTGAAATAACACACATGTTTACTGGTCTCTGGGTCCTCAGTGACACTAGTGATTGTATTTCATTGTCATATGGTTATTAACACCTCAGTTTCCCCGAACACTCAATTTCCTGGTTGCTGTAATGTTTTCTTCTTGTGGAATGAATTCAAGTTCCTCCCATGTCTTTCTGTTAACAGGTCAGCCATCATAACTTAGAATTGACAGTGTAATTGATTCTGGGAAACTTTTCTGGAACACCCTGGGTCTCTGGCCTTTCGGTCAGAAGCATGTTGCTGGTCTGTCAGCTCTGGTAAGGATGGGTGCCATGACTTAAACCAGAATGACCTATTGGGGAAGGATTCTGCAGAAATAATTCTGGGAGGCACCCGGGAATATCAAGACCACGGCAGGCAAATGCAGGGTCCCCTGAGAGCTAATAAGCTGCACCTGTTCCACAGGCCTTCCCCTCCCAACCCCTTAGTAATGTGGCCTGTAGGACTATTCCTGCCTGAACACCCTCTTCTGATGGGAAGGGGTCTTCCTGGAGCCTCACACCAATTTATCAAGGCCACGAAAAGACTTTAGACCTTGGTCAATCCCAGCCACTTCTGGCTTCTGTCCGGCGTCTGGTCTACATCGAACCAACTGCTACTTGGGAGCTTAATTCACACAAGAAACGGTGTTTAGAACCAAACCTCACTCCTGTTGACTATTACCACTCCCTAGAGACCAGTAAGGAAAATGAAAGCAAAGCAGACCTTATATTTCAGTGTCATTGAGAATGAGGCCAAGGTCCCCTCTGAACAGTACTAGCCACTTCGGCGCCATACCCGGATAACCCCAATGATGGTCTCTAGCAGAGACTAATCCATCACGGTCCACACACTGTGCTGGGTTTCATATCACCAGCTAGATGCCCCTGCTATGCATGCTGGGAAGTAGAGGCAGACAGCAGGAGAGAAAGTCCTAAAGCCACACAGCAAGGGGAAGGAGAGCATTTCACTAAAGAATATAAAAATTGCACACCAAAAATTATAAACGGTATTTAAAAATCAACGACCTAGGGCCTCCCTGGTGGTGCAACAGGTTAAGTCTCAGCCTATGAAGCTGTCCCCAGCCACTGTAGCATGAATTCAATCCCCGGCCAGGGAGCTGACCCACATGGCGCAGCAGACCTCTCCTGTCTCCCCTCTGTCCACTCAGCAGTGGGTTTCAGTAGGTCTGCCTGTTCTGCTCCCCACTCTGTCTCTGGTGAACCCTCTCACCCTCCACACCTCTAGCCTACACCCCAGTTCTTGTATGCATAAATAAATAAATCTTCAAAGAAAAAAAGACTTACTAGTCATGTCACTTACCCATTTTTCTCAACACCTAAATATTTAACTCACTGAATATTCAGAGCAACCCTATGAGAGACTTCAGATAAAGCTTAGCCATGTCCAAGACCACACCCCAGTTCGCTGGCAGTGCCAGGGGCCAGAGGCTGGTGAGCACACGGCCACATAAAAGTTCCAGCCAGTGTTTGCATCTCTGACTTCACGTGAGCAGCGTAGCCTGAGAATTCCAAATATCGTATCTCCAACTCTGACTTTTGAACTTGCAAACTTTTGACAAACTCACCACTGTGAGCTCCTCAATCTTTACCCCTAGTGAGCGGCAGCACCATCAAGTAGGCGAGACGCCCTCTGTGGTATCTCGACCCTCTGCCCCTTCCTTTGGCAGCCCAGAGGCAGCTCGAGTGCAGCACAGCTCGCCTCACCCGGCCCTCCCATCGTGGCTGGGCACTAGGGCGCAGGGACAGCATCAAGATGGCCTGGAACGGCAAGGATTCTCCCTGCATGTGTGGGCAGACTGGCAGCTTTCCTCTTCTAGGTCACCGGGGCTATTCAGCTGGAGACGTACCCTCCATGACCGCACGCTGGGCTGGGAGCTGTGTGTGAGGTTGCCAAGGGTTTTTTGTTTGTTTTTCTTTGCTTTTTCTTTGTTTTATCTCCAAAGCTTTATTTCGTGCTCCAGCAGGGTAGACCAGTTTCAAAACACTGAAAAGGAAGGAAAACAGGGCCTGCGTGGCCTCTTAAGGTCTAGTCTCAAAAGAGTGATGCTGATCGCCACGCACTGCGCAGGCCAAAGCGGCTCTCAGTGGAAGGAATCGCCTCTCCTCATGGGAGGTGGGGCAAAGTTTCACAGCAAAAAGGAGTGTGAACACTGGGACAGATGGGGGATTTGTGGGACCCTACGTTGCAAACCCCTAAAGTCATACCTCTTCACAGCAAACCAACAGGCCATCCTGTGCTCCTCGGTCTTCCCTCAGCGAATAGCACTGGTCCCCGTGGACGGTGTGAGACACTAGCTGTCCCCTGCACCACCAGGGAGGCCCATGATCTTAGCTCTTCCCTACACACAGCTAATCCATTCCCAAGCCTTGAAGCTCACCCTGAAATACAAGTGACTAATCGCCCTGCCCCGACAACCATCGTCTGAGTTGGGTTATAGGGACAGACCTTACTTTTGGAGACCTGGGCCCCAGCCGTCCTGCTGGGCAGATGGAGGTATAATCCGAACTCTGCTCTTGACCCCCCTCTCACCCCAAACTGATATTTAAATGGGTAGCAGCATCCCCAACCCTTCAGTGCAAGCTGAGAGGCCAGGTAATTTGGACTCCTTTTACTCCCAGGCCCTTCAAGCCACGGGCCTCCGCGCATGCTCCCTCGCAGCCGGAACGCGCACCCTCCCCTGTGGCAGAGCCTGCACTGCCTCACCCCCACTTTGAGCCTTTGTTCCCTCCTCGCCCATCTGTGTGACATGCTCAAATCGCTCAAGTCTCCTTTTCAGTAAGATTCCTCTGGCTGCCGAGTGTGCGGTGAGAGTGTGTGAGTGTGTGTGAGTGTGTCAGGCTCAGCCATCATTCCTTCTGCAAACCACACCTTCAGCAGCGCTAACTTCCTCCGTTCCCGGAATTGGACGCCCCCCAGAACAGTGGCCCCCCCACCCTCACCCCCCAGAGCCAGGTAGAAAAGACAGAGGTGGTCACAGCTTCCTCTGTGAGGGGCGGGGGCTTCTAGATCGCAGCTCCTGGCGTTGCTCCTTCCATCAAGTCCGAGGAGGCACATGGTTTGCTTTTGCAGATCCAAGATTCTGTCTGTGTTCTCATTATTCTATCAGGAGAGCGGAGCCCGGCTGTGCCTGTGACATGCCTCGGGGTGCAAGCTCTGTGGTCAAAGGCATCGCTTCTGCCTCGACACCTGTGCAGCCGTTCAGACACCTGCTTGTTTTATCCCCCTTCACAACCAGGCCTCTGAACTCAGGGTTGTTCTACAGGAATCTGAGACCATCAGAAAGCAGAGCAGTGAGGTCCGTGGGGGCAGCTTTGGCTGGGAGGTGGGAAGTCTGTGATTCACCATTCTTGCTCCCAACCAAGCAGCCCGGCCTGGCAGCCTGGGGGTTGGCTTTGTCGGGCTTGTTCCCGGAGCTGCTGCAGCTTCTGCTTCTGCCTCTGCCTGCAAAGAAGGGCGAGAGCATGTGGCCTGCCTGAGGGGCTCTGGCCGAGCTGACCGCCGTTCACGCCGGCAGAGCTGCCCCGTGGGAGAGACACGGAGCTGGCCCCGATGTCGTTGCCCACCTGCAGCTTCTCTTAGGTCTGATTTTTCTCCCTTGCTGTTTTCTAAAAGCAAAGAAGCACCGTTGCCTGGTTCGATCAGGGTGTCAGGGGCTGGCCGTGTCCTCCCAAATGCAGGGGTTGCTTCTGCGGCCTCCAACGAGATGCTATTGAGAGTCAAGAATTTTTGCCAGGGGACTGGGGTAGATGAAGTCCTGAGGCGGGTGCTATGATGAGGTTGGCTCGCCTATCAGGAGAGATGGAGAGGGAGCACCAGAGGGGCCTCCCTGCTGGTCTAGAAGCTGAGTCTCAGCATTACCACTGCGGGGGCCTGAGTTCGATCCCCGGCCAGGGAGTTTCCCACATGGTGCCGCAGCAGACCTCTCCTGTCTCCCCGCTGCTCCCCTCAGCAGTGGGTTTCAGTCAATCTGGTGACTCCTGGCCAAAGGCATCACTTCTGCCTCGACACCTGGGTGGGGTCCAGAACCCTGTTTGCCTTCCCCCCTTCACAACAGGCCTCTGAACTCGAGATTGTGTTCCAGGAATCTGAGATCATCAGCTGCTCCCCACTCTGTGTCTGGGGAATCCTCTCAACCCTCGCACCTCTGGCCTGCACCCCAGTTCTTCTAGGCATAAATAAGTAAATCTTAAAAAAAAAAGACCACCGAGTGAGCACCCTGTGCCCTCACAGGAGCGGCCACTCGAGGCCATGAGGGATGGGGGTCGCCTGCAGACACAGAGACGAGGCCTCAGAAACAGCTCCCTTGGCTGGCACTTGGCTGGGGCCCAAGCCCCTGGCCCCATGAGGCAGCTGAGCGCTGTCAAAGGCCCTGGCCGAAGGGATCCGGCCCTGGCCACCGAGCTGACCGGCACCGTGAAGCAGCGGCCCCCAGCTCATGACACAAATGAGAAGATGTCACTTTTGTGACCTCAGAGGACACTGTGGCTACTTGGTAGACCAGGTGAAAATGTCCTTTCACTGATGGCCTGCGGAGGTGGCCAGCGCCAGAGGGACAGCTTTCCCTCAGTCAGCGCTGCTCTCAGTGGGGGTCTGCCTGACCTTCAAGCTGTCCTTGACTCCAAGCCCCCTGGCCTCTGAGCAGCTTCACACTCCAGCCGAGGCTGGTCTGGCCCAGCATTGATTTTTGCCATTTTGAGCCTCCTGTGGATGGGAGAGCTGGTTATTGTCAATGTCAGCCTCCACGGCACGCAGACACCCTGGGGACAGACAGACACCAGAGGCACGAGGACAGATGGACCGAATCCACCCTCCGCTCCTTGCATGAATTCTTGAGTCCAACCTCAAGAATGAAAGGGCGTATGAAACCAAGCACAGCCAGAATCTGCAGTGCATTCTTTGGAGATCATTAGAGAATCCTGCTTTTTCCTTAAACCTGGAACATCGAAGACACCTAGGGAGCTAAAAGTTGCCCACTAATAGGTTTAAAGATTGATGTCAGAACTGAAGGCAGCTTGGTAAGTCGATTCTCACTCTGTTCCCAGAACACAAGGCTCTGTATCTAGGAGATGAACAGACTGAACAAGGTTTTACTTAGCAGTATATTGATGCTCACTCTGAAATAAGTGTTACCCTACATATGTCTAGCCTCAGTGGCTTGGGAAAGGATTTTCAAGTACTTCTCTGCACCAGCAATTCCCAAAGCCTAGCCAGCATCAGCACCAGCATCACCTGGGAATATATTAGAAATGAAGCTTCTCAGGTGTCACCCAAGACCTACTGGGCTAGAATCTCTGAGAGAAGAACCCGCAGACTGATTCCCATTTTCACAAGCCCTGCGGGACATTCTGATGCACACTTTACTTTGAGAACTGCCACACCAGCATTGCCAGATATTTTTTCATTGACCCAATTTGCCAGCACCTCTACCAATATGAAAATAGAAAAGCCCACTCTGTGAGCTTCTCCCCATTGCCAGGGTGAACAAGATACTTTCGGTGAACAAGATAGCTTTCCTCTCGGATGTGAGTGAAGACGGGTGAGCCTTCTGGAACCAGGAGAGAAGCCAACCTGAGGACTAGGTCCACCATGGATGAGTGAGAATGGAAGAACGGCAGAGCAGATCTCAGCTCCTAAAGAGTCTTGCCTGATGTCTGGACTCTTGCTAGAACTTCTAATGCACTCATGCAATAAATTGCCTTTATTCCTTGTCAGTTATAGTTGCATTTTCTTTTCCTTGCACCCAAAAGCATCTTGACTAATAGTGACAACAAGGAGTCCAATTAGGAGGTTAATGCAGAACCCAGATCATGGTGGCTCACAGCAAGGGGGTAAGGAAGGAAGGAAGACAAGGAAGGAAGGAAGACAATAGAAGGAAGGTAAGAGAAGGAAGACAGGGAAGAGTTTCTGCATATTTGCGAGTCAGAAACAAAAATATAGCCCAGATCCACTGATTTGGGGGACAAGCCTATTGTTGCCCCTTTCCCAGCCCCACATGATTCAACTGCTGCACCTCACTTTGCCTCCATTCTCGCCTCCTTCTCAGTTTGACCTTAAGCTTTCTTCACCCTTTACCATTTTCAGTCCACGATTTTTTGCCGCCCTTCTTGGATCTTTCCCCCACCCCAGCTTCCATTCAAAACAGTCAAGCAAACACACAGAAATAAATACAACCTTAATAATCAGAACCAATAATTAAAAGAACATCCCTTCTGTTCATTCATCAATTTAAAAGATGGGTGTTGAGCACTGGATATGCTGAGAGGAGAAAGAAACAGGTTCTCAAGAGCTTTGTGATTAACAACAATTATCTGCCACCTTTTACTCTAGAGAGTTAGAAAATGTTTTCAGTTTTGTGGGGCAAACAATCTGTAGCAAGGATGCAACTCAGCCTTGGGAGGGAAAAAGCAGCCAGCCGTTCGCAATATGTAAATCAATGGATGTGACGATGTTCCAATAAAACTTTATTTATAAAACAGGCAGCAGACCACAACCTCTGGCCCCTGAGACATAGTTTGCTGATCTCTCCCAGACAGGCATCCAGTAAGAATGGAAATGCAGCACAGTGGACACATTTACAGATTATTGCTAAAGGGAACTGAGCACTGCTACGAGGCTTGAGGATACAATTTATTTCATGTAATTAAACATTCTGTGTTGACTCTTGGTTGGTTTTTCTTTCCCATGGGCCATGAGATAGAGGGCTGATCAGAAATCAAGTCTAAGACTAACTGAAGAATTGGTTTACCTAATTCAGCAGAAAGTATGCATTAAAAATAATGTATAAGAAAGTGATTTTAGAATTTCTTTCTAGATATAAGTAGGAAAATGATGGAAGCAATCATTACCTTAACTTCAGCTGGGCCAGCCCCTTGCCCATATGCCCGGAGTTCAGTCACCTGCCTCTGACCTGGGCACACACAAAACCTATAATGAATCTGTAGGTAAATTTAGTAAGAATTGAGCTCTTCACAATATTGAATATTCCTAAGAAATGTGCCTTTCCCTTTTTTCAATTCTTCTTTTATATCTTGCAGCAGATTTTAATCATTTTCTCCTACCAGATACTGAACACTTCTATTTATTCCTAGATAGTTTATCTTCTTGTTGCTCTTATAAATGGGATCTTTCCTGCATTTGATCTTTTCAACTTTACTGTTTGTGTCTAGGAAGTGATTGATTTCTGTATATTAATTTTTTAATCAGACAATTTATAAAAATTCTCCTACTGTTAAGATAGTTTTTCAGTTGATTTTTCCCCAAATATACAATCAAATCATGTCAAATGTTAATACATTTGTCTCCATTTTTTAACATATTCGATATTTTCATTTTACTCCTTTTCTAACTGCATTGATTCATACTTTCAAAATCACTTTAAGGAAACAGTTTGTTTCTTATTTTAGCGGAATATTTCTTATATTTCACTTACCTGTCATGATGTTTACCTTTGATTTTATGTACACTTATGAGATTAAGGATTTACAACCATATTTCTAATCTATTAATTTTTATTGGGAAAAGTAAATAAAGAACCAAGAAATAGATCTTATTTATATGTGAGTTTAATACGACTAAATTTATTCATCAAATCATTGGAAAATGATGGATTATCTAATATAGAGTACTCATGGAATACTATCCATCAGAAGAAAATATATTTGGAAAATATTTTTATCATTTCCCAAAGGAATTCCCAGTAAAATAAACATTAAAAAATCAGAATATCAAAGGTAAAATAAGCTATGAACAAAATCAATAAATGATAAAAAAGAGGTCCCCTAAATTTTTTCAGTGTAATAACAAGAGATAGCAGGTAAAGCAGCCAAGTCTATACCAGAAAATGATAGAAAAAATGTTTTCCTATAGAAAAACATGCTATCTTTTTACAAGGCATTGTCAATGTCATGGAAATATAACTTAAATCAGGTTAAGTGCAGTCTTTTATCAATAACTTTTTGTTCTATAGGGAGATGATCACTAATAAGTCAGACACAGTTGCTAATATTGAGACATTCGCCTCCTAATATAGTCCAGGATCCCGTTAACTCATTTATGATTTTTGGTTCAATATTCTGAAGACCAGTTTGTTCACTTTATTTCGGGAGAGCTCTCTCTGACTTAGACTGGGTCTGGAGAATGAAAAGGAGAAAGCACTTTTGGGAGCATATTGGAGAAGCCTTGGTGAGAATCAGGATTTGGAGGACAGGGATGAAAATGGATGTCCAGTATATGAGAAAATCGTGAGCTGGTCCGGGATCCAGGTGAGGCTCTGAGACGGGGGGGCGGGGCAGGATGACTGAGCCCTGAGTGCACCCACTTATTGGCACCTGGAAGATTGAGAAGAGATGGCTTAGGATGGAGATGGGAAGGAAGCAAAAACGAAGACGAGACAGGGGAACAGACTCAAGCACTGGGAAACATTACAAGGTTTTGCCCAATCTCGAAACACTTGCCAAAAAATTAATTTACTCCAATGAGAAAAAGGTTCTGAAAAATTAATTTGCCTTTTCTTTGAAAATTTGCATGCCTCAAAAACCCGCAAGACTCAGAGGTGGAGGCTCAGACCGCAGACTTGAACAGTGTTCGCAGAATCCTGACTGGTTTCAGCAGGACCAGGGAGGCTGGGGGCCGGGGGGTGGTCTCAGGAGTGGGTACCTGGGGCAAAAACCCCTCCCAGCCTCAAGTCTGGGGTTGTTCCTTCACTTTGTCTTTTCTTTCTTGCAACTTCACTTTCTATTCCCACCTTGTATAACTCTTTTCCTCACTTCAAATTCCGTGTGATAATGACAATAAAATAAAAGGTGTCACTCTTACAAATGGACTTTACATTTATATTTTTAGCTTTATTGACACATCATCGGCAGATAATGTTCTCAAGGGTCAGGGGTGCCTCGGAGGATGCAGGAAAGGGTTGTGAGAGCACCTTCTCCTCCCGTGTCTGCCATCTTGGACTGTGGTGAGACTACTCAGCTCTTCTCACAGCTCTGAGGAAGTAGCTGCGGGGTATTAGCTGTTAAGATGCAGCCCAGACGCCCAGACTATTCATCTTATCACTGAAAGTGGGTGCCAGTCAATTCCTTTATATAGGAAGATAGAGAGAATCCTCATATTTCTAGGTGCTCTTAAACTTTGATTTCCTTCTTGTGTTAATTTTGGTTTCTACCTTGGACATTATTCGTTTTTTGGATTTTTAAAAAAAATATTTGTTTATTTATGCATACAAGAGCTGGGGTGTAGGCCAGAGGCGTGGGGGGTAAGAGGATTCACCAGAAACAGAGTGGGGAGCAGAACAGATGAGTCGACTGCTATCCACAGCTGAGGGGAGCAGCGGGGAGACAGGAGGAGATGTCTGCCGTGCCCTGTAAGAAGCTCCTTGGCCTGGGATCGAACTTGTGCTTCAGTGGCTGCCAGTAGCGTCATAGTGCTGAGACTTAACCCCCTGTGCCGCTAGGGAGGTCCCTACATTACTAGTTTTAATACCAATGATTCAGAGGGTGTGAGCCATATTATTTTTACTGAAAAGTTTGTTGGGGATTTCTTGTTGTCTAATCTGCAGCTCATGCTTGCAAATGTTTGCATCTTCCTCAAAAGACGTCCCCTCCCCGGGTCTAGCAGAGCAGATATTGCTCTGTGGGTCTGCCTTTTAAATGCATGTTCACTGTTCTGTACAGCTTTGGAATGTTCCTATTGCTTCCAACACCAGAGGAAAGAGAAGTTAGACTCTGCTCCTTGGGCATTTTCTGTTGTTCTCCTTTCATTGTTGTGATTCTTGGTGACATGTTTTAATTATTTTGCTGTTTGGTGCGTGGAAACTTGTGGTCTTTTCTGTGTTTGTGCCTTTTATCATAAAGCAGTTCTTTTGTCGATTATTTTTTGGTCTGGCATTGAACTTGGCTATTAATATTGTGATCTCTGATTTATGTTGTGTTTGTGTTTGCCTGCTGTGATTTTAGTCTGTCTTTTTCCCTTCAACCCTTTGAAGTCAATTTCAGATAGGCTCACATATATATAGTGTGTGTAGTTAGGTTTTATTTTTTGATAGAATCTGAGTCTTTTTCTTTTAATGGGTTAGTTTATCCTGCTGACACTGGCGGCTATAACTGATATTTTTGTTCTGAATTCTGTCGTTTATGTTATTCCATTTATTTTCAATGTTCCTTACGGTTTGGGCTGTTTGCTCCATGGTCTGTACCTGCTTTCACTTTGTGTCTGTGATTGTGGTTTAGTTTTCATGGCTTGCACTGTTGACAGACTATTTCTTGTATCGTTGCTTTTATAACTTTATATACGGCGCATTATATATCTGTATATACACACGTGTCAACCTATCAATTTAAAGTAGTATCAAGTAAAAAATGAGGCAAGTGACATTCTCACACACTCTTCCAAATTCTCTCCATCCAGAACACCAAATATTTTGTAAGGTCAGTTATGTTTTGAGTTGGCACACTAAAAAATTCACTTTGCTCTGAAAGCTATCATGTGTTTTCCAGAGTTCCAAACACGGATGGAGTGAAGGCCCCTGCCCTGCCTTCCACACCGTGCTTCTCTAACCTGAACTTTCTATTTCCTTTAGCCATTTGCTGCCTGGCACGTCACCTTCTGTGTATCACACGACCCCCAAAGCCCCATCCACTCTGACTCCTTCAAAGGTTTTCCATTTTCTACAGCTTATAACCCATAACCCTTACAGGCAAGACGCCATAACCATGCCTCCCTTTCTCCCTTTCCACCAATTCCTGCCTCAGTTTCCATTTCCTTGGTGGAGAGGCTGTACTTCATACATTTGTCATACTCTTTTATCCTCCTGAAACTGTAGTCACATGGCAGATGCTTAACTCGCCCTCACTCATCTTCTGCTGGTTCTAGAGACTCGCGGCAGCTCCAGCTAGCGTGGACACTTCAGGAAACGTCACTCAACTATAAGGTCACACAGAAAAGTGCCCTCCTGAGTAGGGAGCATGCTGAATTCTCACACACAGACACCCAGAAACACCCAATCACAACATGTTTCCCATCCAGACCAGTGAGGTCTGCGTCCTCGTCTCCGTCCCCTCCCCCAAGTGACCGCCATGCCGACTGGTTGGCCACATGTTCTTCTGGTCAGACTGTGCACTTCCATACCTGGAAGGCCCCATGTGAGCTTGTGTGTCTGACAGTGCAGGCCACGTCCCGGACCTGTCACCCCTTGAGCCAACCCCAAGGCTTTACCAGCCACCTGCCCCTCTGCCCAGTCTGCTCCTCAGCCAAGCCCCACGTCCTCTGCCCAGGCCCCTCCTCAGCCTGATGGGCCCCTCAGTCAGCACCCCTGGCCCTGGTCTTCTCAGGAAAGGGAGGGAAACAAAAGAAACAGAAGACAAGGAGGGGACAGGTATGCAGCCAAGACTTTCAAGAGAAGACAACAAGAAAGGGAAGAGCTGGCCTGTGCTGTTCTTCTCAGGCCTTGGGACTTTGGGTTCTGGTTTTCAGAGGCCAACCTGGTGGCCTAGGGGTTAAGCCTCAGCGTTATCACCACTATGGGCCGAGTTCCAGCCTCGCCAGGGAGCTGACCCACATCTGGCCTGCACCCCAGTTCTGCTACTCAAAACACAGTAACGCTCACCTTGGTACTGATGCTTGAGGAGAGTCTCCTCGCTGAGATGTTCTACTTGCTCTCCCAACCTGCTCTGTAACCCAGAGGCCCCCGCTTTCGGCTCCTGGAGCCCAGACACAGCTCTTCCTCCACGTGTGGCCACGGTGATGGGGTGATGGGTGGTGACAAATACCCTGACCCCCTCGCGCCCTTGGCTCACTCAGCTTCCTCAATGACTTTTAAACGTAAAATCCACTTTGGTGGTGCAGACATTGTCTTCAGGACCATTTCGTGTCCATGTCTAGGTTGGGCCAATTGAAGCTTCTCCTCAGCCCTGTGACGCGCGTGATGTCACCGTCTCACCCTCGCATCAGCGTTTGGCTCCTTCCAGCGCTTTCTAGATTCCTCTTTCTTTTGCTGACGTGTTACCTCAAGGTGCTTTTCCCCGAGAAAAAGTACAATAAGACATTTTTTTAAGTTTTGCACATTGGGACATATTTTACATTTTTTTCAAGTTTTGCACATTGGGACATATTTTAAATTCATGTTCATTTTTGATTCGTATTTTTGATAGATGTAGAGTTGTAAGTACATTATTTCCCAGAACTCTGCAAACAGCACTTCATTGTTTTGGGTACAGCATGGCTGGCATGCTTATCTTTTTCTTTCTGTGTGAGGAACAATACTTTGTTTTGTTTTGCTGTGCATTTGTTTTATTACTCTCTGACACTTTGGAAACACTTTTTTCTTTTTCTTTTTTTTTTTTCGACAAAAACGCCTTTTTTTTCTTTCACTCAACATGTTACTTGTTAGGTTTTTGAAATATAAATGCTCTTTTCTTCCTTAAATTTTGGTGCTATTTATTCTTTAGTTTATTTCTTAGCACCTCCTATTATAGGATTGCTGTGGTCCTGATAATTCTCGTTCTTAGGCTATTTCTTACGTGCTCTTTTGTTTTTCTCATTATGAGTAAAACTACTCATTTACCAGTTGACTTTTAATTTAAAGGATTTTTTTTAATTTTTCTCTGATTATTACTTTTTTTAAAAAAAGATTTATTTATTTATGCATATAAATGGGTACAGGCAGAGGCATGGGGCGGCAAGAGGGTTCACCAGAGACAGAGTGGGGAGCAGAACAGGCAGATCAGAAATACACTGCTGAGGGGAGCAGCGGGCGAGGCAGGAGAGGTCTGCCGCGCCATGTGGGATTCTCCCTGGCCGGGCGTCGAACTCTCCTTGCCGCTGCCGACAGCTCCACAGCACAGGAGTTAACTGCTGTGCCACCAGGGAGGCCGCTGATTATTACTTTTTGTAACGTAGTATTCAAGCATATTTTCTATAATTTCTTCTTTCATCCCTCTGATCAAAGATTCCTTTAAAGATCTTTTCTATTACCTGAATAATTTATTTTACTTTCAGCTTCATATAGTCTATTTGTTTCTTCTGAGTTGTGTTTGTGTTGTGTATGTGTGAGTGTTGTTGGTTTGAAGTGTCTGGTGGTCAGACCTGCTTTTGTATACAAAAGCTTTACTTATATTTACTTTGTATATTTACTTTGTATATAATCCAATTATAAAACGTCACAATTTTTATGATAATTTTCCTTAATTCTCTCTTTACCTGTAGAGCCATTTTTATAATGTGTGATTACAAATTATTTTCAAAATTTCCCCTTTTCTAGTTAATTTTCTTATTGCTTACTCTTTTTTTTTAAATTGTATTGATTGGTACTTCTGGCAAAAGTTTAAATGCAGGGCCTCCCTGGTGGCGCAGTGGTTGAGCGCTGCGCTGTGGAGCTGTCGGCAGCGAGTTCGACGCCCAGCCGGGGAGAATCCCACATGGCGCGGCAGACCTCTCCTGCCTCGCCCGCTGCTCCCCTCAGCAGTGTGTTTCTGATCTGCTTCTTCTGCTCTCCACTCTGTCTCTGGTGAACCCTCTCGCCGCCCCACGTCTCTGGCCTGTACCCCAGCTTGTATTTATAAATAAATAAATCTTAAAAAAAAAGTTTAAATGTAGTAGTATGACAGCACTTTAAGGATACATATCATTTTGAATATATAGATAAAATATTACATATTATGTATTACAATATGTAAATGATGATTTTTTTCTATTATTTAATCCTGTTAGCATTAGATAGTGATTTTGAAATATTTGTCATGTAAAATTAGTATTTGTCTGTTCATAGTTTGCAGGCAGCCTATTCTTAGTTATTGAATTTAGAGAAATAATGTAAAATTTCTTCAAACTATATTTTAGCATCGATTAATATTCTCACTTCTTTGCTTATTAAAGTGATAAAATATATGAATATATAGGCCACATTAGACTGGTCTCACATTTCTCTATAAACTTTGTTTAATTTCATGCTATTATTTTAACATGTTGATTTAGATTATTAATGTTTTATTAATACAGTTCTATCCCTAAAAAAATAGTCTTTAAATTTTCTTATCACCTGATTTATTATGAAATTATACTTGATTTATAAATTTAATTGAGAAGAAATATATTGTTCTCCACAACACTGAAAAATTTAGACAGTATGAGAATTATTTGTTTTTAGAAAACTTAATATTCTCTGGGCCCAGAGTGTTGGGGTCTTTAAAAGCTTGTTCATGTAACAGCATGTCCCCTCAACATATTTATTATGTTGCCTGTATTATTTTGAGAAAAATCAGAGGCTACAGTCCATGCACATTTTCCAATGTTATTAGCATAATTGTATAGTATTATCCTTTTAAGACTTTAATCTCTCCCATATCTGTGCCCCTTTGCTGTTGTAAATTTTCTTATGCTTAA
Source organism: Scalopus aquaticus (assembly GCA_004024925.1). Taxonomy (NCBI): domain Eukaryota; kingdom Metazoa; phylum Chordata; class Mammalia; order Eulipotyphla; family Talpidae; genus Scalopus; species Scalopus aquaticus. The sequence goes on along the minus strand of PVIJ01017922.1, from coordinate 6,642 downwards.
TTTCCTGAAATTTGCTTGGTCATCGTTAACATAGTTCATTGATAAACCTAGTTTTTACATTTATTTATCCTTCAAATTTTTCTGTTTTCTAGTACATTAATTTTAGGTTAATTTATCATATAATTAATTTATATGATATTTTATAATTTATCATACTACCCCAAGGTTTTTTTGGGGGGTGGGTGGGTGGAGAGAAAGGAGTTATCATTTAAAGAGTTTATTTTCATGTTCCTAGTTCAATCATGAATGAGTGTTCTTCTAAAATGGATTTCCCCGCCTCCTTTAGATTTTTTTATTTGTTTGTTAGTCTAATTGGCATTAATATTGAAGGCTGTAACTGAATATGTTTTATTGTCTTTAGTCCTGGAGTTATCTGGTAGGCTGTTTTCACCTTTATCTTCAGTTTCTAAAGAGGTTCCTATTTTGTAAATATTCTGTAATGATGCCATTTTTATTAGCAAAGTACTTGAATCTCTTTTTGTTATATTTCTGTTGTCTCCTTTGCTATTAATGATAATCCTTAGTCTATTGTTAAATGCCCCCAGTCCTAAAATGTGTTCATAATATGGTATTATCTGGGAAATCAGTTATCCAATTTATTATGGCAGTATCAAATCAAAAAACTCAAGACAAAACCCCAATTTTTGGTCAGCTTCTGAATTTGGGGGTCAAGCTCTAAATATGTTGAAATAAGGTAGCATTTGTTTGTTTTTAAACAAAAAAATAATCAACATTTGCCCCCCCTCATTATATAGTAAACTAATTCAAACAGCTCTTCAAAAACCAAGCCACTTGGACAGGAATTAAAATTGTGGTACCATGAGGATAAATCAGTTCTGACAAGACTTTTGTCCTTTAGTCCTTTGAAGTAAGTACTCGAAGGTGGGAATAAAGCGTCACAGAAGCTGATAGAGGCTGGTATTTCCAACCTTCACCAGCTTGGAGAGCGTCTATGCTGGTCCAGGTTACTCTGTATTGATTTCTGTCTGACCTTTCAGTATGAGCCAGCTCGAGTTCCTTGTGACAGGCTTCGGCTCGGAGTAGGGTGTCCCTGACAGCTGCTAGCAGGAATCCTGTGGGTGTGTCGGAAGAGATCCAGTTTCTTTTGAAAGGGCTTTCTGAAAAGAAGCTACTGCTGCTTTTGATAATAAAAACTCAAGTGCAGCAGAGTCTGCATTCCCTCAAGCCTCGCTAGGGTGGGAGTTTACCTTTGTGGGCTGAGTCTCCAGACGGGGCTTGAGCTAGGAAAGAAGATGTTAGCACAACCAGGTACTCAATGGACAACCAGACCCCAGTCCTTCCCTCTGGAGTCCAAGAATGCCTAGATTGTCTTATATTCATTTCCAAGCAGCCATGACTGACCTCTACTCTCACCTTTTGACACCCAGTCTCTTTCCTATTTCCCATTAAGCACATCTGGGTACCTGGTTCCAGCATGCACCTGGTTTTACCGATTTGGGAATGCAGCTCCTTACACCTAACGAATGTCAGTTCTTGCTCCTGTCGTGCTCTCATAATTAGCATTTTCAAGAATGGCTACTGCTTTGTTCCCTAACAGCTGTACCTAGAGTGCTGCAGGGAGTCTCGGTCTTGAGAATCACAGAACATTCCACTTGAATAGACTCAAGAGACCACTGCCGTGTCCGCCATCTTTGAGCGGGAAGTGGGAGTAGGACACTCATCAGTCACACGTGAGCTTGGCTCTGTGGGTAGGACGGGAATCTAACTCTTCTCACCATCCTGTGGGCTTTTCTTCTCTAATTTCATTCTCCAACTTTTCAAAACCCTAGGACGCTTTCAATGATACATTCCATCCAGTTGGGAAGAGCAAAGTCAAACTGAATGTTGCAAAGCCACACCCCAGCTGCTCAGCCTCCCCACCCCTCCTCCTGCAGCAGACCTCTCAGGAAGCCTGCAGACACGTGTGAGGAGCACTGCTCACAGCGACAGAAGGGGCAGCTGAGGGCCCGAGAGCCAGGGGAAGGAACCGCAGTCTTACGTAGGGCTTTCCCAGCAAGCCTGAGGGGCGTTTGAGCAACGCCAGGTGAGGGAGTGGGCCGTGTGACATGCAGGTGAAAGACCGTGCCCGGTGAAGGGGACCACTGCACACTCTAACCAAGAGACACTAAGCAGAGAAGCCTGGAAATACGAGAGAGAGGAAACTTAACCGTTCCAGCCAGCCAGGTCAAGTCAGAGAACTGGTCACCCCATCACAGTTCAGTCACCCTTTGCATCCTCTTTGATGTGTCAACCACCCCTAAACCTCCCATTGGACAAAGACTTAGCCAACTTGCTTTCCTCCCGGATGTGTAATTCTATACGGCCCATAGATTTGCTACCAGGAAGTTGGGAGCAAGCTCATTCTAGATCACATCACTCACTGCCCCATGTTCTTCCACCTTGAGGTCCACACAGACCACTGCCTCACCTGGCATTGCTCAAATGTTACCTTCTCCATAGTTTTGCTTGGACCGCCCTATTTAAAATTGCAATTCTTCCCCTAGTCTAAACAGTTCATCACATGCTCAGGCAACTACCAGACTGAGAATTTGGAGCATTCCGGACAAAAATATTGCAGTGCCTGTGAGATATGCCATCACATGTAGACACGTTAGTGCCAAAGATGCTGCCTCCATGGCAGGGGCTCTGGGGCCTGGGGAGCTTGTTTCCTCGGTCGTAGATTCCGAGAGGCCTTTCTCAATACTGAGTTGAATCCAGCTCTCCAGTGTCCCAGTAAGCACTCCAAACTCCCTGTCCCTTAACCACATTATCCCTTTCCACGGTGTTTGCTCTGCCCCAAAATGCCTTTTCTCTTGCTTTCCCTCCTTTATCACTCAGTCCCCCTGGAAAATTCCTGTCTTCCTCCAGGAACTGGCTCATTTCTCACCTCTTCCATGGCAGACAGACTGAACGGTACTTCTCTCTGTGCTCCCCAGATACTGCCATCTTGGCTGCAGCATGAGCTGCACCTGTCACCGCTGCAGAAATGCACACTGCTTGCGCTGAGAGCAGATAGCGAGCTCTTGAGGACACGTGCTGATGGCTGACCCAGCTCTGCAGCCACAGGCAGCGCCCAGAGCCCCACGCACACCAGGCTTCTACACAGACAAATGGGCGACCGAGCCCACTAACCTGGTCTTATGCAGGGAACTGCTGCACAAACTAGCGCTGTGGTGAGCCCTGCAAAGCAGCTCTATGTTGAAAACCAAAAACTGTTACTGTACTTGGGGTGAGTTATTGGGACTATGTATAAAGGTAAACCTTTGTCGTCTCACCTAAGATGAACTGGTTTGCCTGGAACCATCTTTAAGTTTACATATTATAGGTCCTAGAAATAGAATAATTATTCCCATTCAGGAAATTAGATAGATACATATATGTGTGTGTGTGTGTGTGTGTGTGTGTGTGTACCCACATCTCAGAGAAATAAAGTTCTGTCCTAAAGATGCAGGCATCGATTTATTCATTCCACACATATTCATTGGGCTCCAGGCACTGTTGTAGACATGCTGATGCATCGTGACAAAAAAAAAAAAAGACCAAGATCTCTGCTCTGCTCTTATAGAAGCGCATTCCATCTGTGTCTAACAGAAATAATTCGTTGGTATTTTAAAAATAGAACGGAAAAAGAGGAATCAGTAATGCAAAGGCTTTGGGAGCAGGTTTTAATATTAATAGGGAGGTCTGGGTGGGTCTGATTGAAAAATGGACCTTTGAACAAAGATCTAAAAAATGCTGCCCTTATAGGCGCTCTAGCTCTGCCAGGTTTTCTGTAGACTGGAGTCTCCTGGAGCCAGAGCCTGGAGGAGCGACCTAAATAGCCAAGCAAACATCCCAGCTCCATTTGTTAAGATCTCCATGTACCAGTAGCCTGCAGAATTGGCACCCATAAAATATTCTAATAGCACAGCCATCTCCAAGATGAATCTAGTCTATGCATTTTAAAGACAGCAAAATGTTTCCATCACTGCAGTGCTTTGCAAATATTTTTAAAGATCAAGGAAAATGGCCAATTTGGAAATGTCTAAGATGGAACATTTTTACATCATCTCCTATAGTCCCCGTACTTAAACAATACGCTGGGTACGGCGGTGCCCCTCGCCACCTCGTGGGATGAACGGACTGCATAAGTGCTGTTGGTAAAAGGCCCAGCAATGATAGATTCGTGACAAGGTCCCTGGAGGTCGTTGTGCTTAAATAGGCTGATGTTCCTGTGCTTGGCGACTGCCTATCAGATTTTGCCACTTGTAGAAAATTGACTTGGGCAGAGCTATCATTATTATTACTATTATTTTATTCTTGCCAGAAACTGCCATTTCAAAGTGTGTTCCTTTTTGGATAGAAAAACAAAATAATGAGCCTGTATATTTTATTTCCTGGGAGGCCACACTCATTTACATTCACTCACTGTTTAGTCTCCCCAAGTCCTGTAATTTGCACAAAGCCCCAGACCCAGGCAAGCAATCACAGCAGGAGACTGGCCCGGCACTGCCCTTCACGGGGGGCAACTCCTGAAGCAGTGTGTCCACAGTCAGGGGCTGCCACCTTGGGGTCCAGTCCTTGAGGGGTGCTTGCTGGTCTCTTCACCAGCCTGTCTGCACCAGCCAAGCACCACGGTGCTCCCTGCTGGATGTGGTCCATCCGCCTTCACCTGTCAGGGAGGTTTTCCTTATAACGTTATTGCGTTTCCGTAACAACGTAATGACTTTCCACCGCACTGTCAGAGGAAAAGCCCTTTGTCCCAGAATGAGGCGGTATGGTGATAAGAAGTGACTTAGTGACTAGATCATATTTGCAGTCCCCCCGGCCCCACATCCTGAGTAGTGAGGTCTCCGGCCTCCAGCCCATCCATCCATCTGCAAGGAAATCTCACGGTGTTTCTTGCCCACGTGCTGCGATCCCTGCATTTTCCTTTTTGCTTCCATTTCCTGTGGTGACATTCATCAGCTGTTTGAGACATCAGACATCCGAAGCAAACAAGGCTGGTTCTATCCTGGTTGTCTGTTACTGCCTCCCACTAACGTGCTGGCTTCAGACAATCACCGTTCTATTTGCCCAGGATTCTAGTTTGCGGCCTGCGCTCAGCTGGGCCTGCTGGGGCCCCCTGTGATTGCAGTGGCAGGGCAGCTGGGGGCAGGCTCAGCCGGGGTGCTGGCACTGCTGGGCACCCGTGCCCACACGGCCTCAGAGCCCCCCGGGCCAGGCGAGCTCTCCACCCTGGCCCTGGTGCTCTGCACAGCACTGGGGCTGGGCTCGCTGAGGCCGAGGTCCCTGAGCACAGGAGTCGGCGCTTTCAGGCGTCCTGATGGCTTGGGCCCGGCTGGGGCAGCCTCATTCCCGACCTAGGACGCCATCGTGGACTGAGACCACTCAGGAGCAGGGTCAGGACCCGAGGGACCGAGGCACAAGTCCGGCTGAGTGGAGCCGGGGTGTGCCCTGGGTGCGCCCTTGCCTCCCCCTGCTCCAGACCCTGTTGAATGAAGGACAAAGGCATAAGCCTCAGTAGTAACAAGGGCGCATTGGGAAACCCTGTGGCTCATGACGATCCGTTCTTTCCCAGTCAAAATAACCTCTCCCCTCACCCTACAGGAGACCCTCAAGAACGACCCACTTTGACATCCTCCTGGGACTCGCGGTCCAGGCTACTGTCTTCAAAATCAGACCCAGGGGCAGACTCTGCCCTTGCGCTTTCCACAGGGTCAGCTGAATAAGTGCAAGTCCTCTTGACTGGAAACCGGTCAAGGCTGACCCCACTCACCCAAGGAGGGGCACAGGTGACACAGCAGGCAATACTGCTGTGGGGCGCTCCATGGGAACAGGAAGCAGAAGGAGACGCCGATGAGCCACTGGCTTATAGAAATTCTGAAATCTCCCTGGGTACACTCCACCAATCCCTGGTCTAGGGCTCAATTCTACGTGCAAAGTGTGTGCATCTTCTCTTGGGTCTCCATCCTGAGCTCTGGTCCTGCCCTCTGGACCATCCGTATTCCTTCCTCACACCTAGGAAATAATCTGTGTTCACAGCTAACAGTCTTCTATTTCCCATCTATAGGAGACCAGATGCCCGAATCCTGTTGTCATCTTGAACCATCCCTATCCCTGGTAATCCAAGCCAGTAGTACCTCCAACAGAGCAAGTATATTAAAAGTGCTTAGGTGGGGCCTCCCTGGTGGCATAGTGGGTTAAATCTCAGCACTATGAAGCTATCCAGAGCCACTGCAGCACGAGTTTGATCCCCAGCCAGGGAGTTTCCCACATGGCACAGCAGACCTCTCCTGTCTCGCCCGCTGCTCCCCTCAGCAGTGTATTTCAGTGGATCTGCCTGTTCTGCTCCCCACTCTATCTCTGGTGAATCCTCTCACCCCCCTACACCTCTGGCCTACACCCCAGCTTGTATGCATAAATAAATCAATCTTTACAAAATATAAAAATAAATGAAAGTGCAAAATGGATAAAAGACCTGGATGTAAGACCAGAAACCATAAAATGTATAGAAGAAAATATAGGCAAAACTCTACATGACATACATCTCAGCAAAATCTTGAAAGACACATCCCTCAAAGCAAAGGAAGTAAAAGACAAGATAAACAGATGGGATTATATCAAAATAAAAAGCTTCTGTACAGCAAAAGAGACATTAAC
>PVIJ01017921.1:0-27920 GCA_004024925.1 Scalopus aquaticus | reverse complement strand
GAAGGCTGGTACGATTTTGATCTTAGTGTATCTGTTGAGGTTTGTTTTGTGGCCTAATATGTGATCAATCCTGGAGTATGTTCCATGTGCACTTGAGAAAAATGTGTATTCAGTTTTTCGGGGGTGAAGTGATCGATAGATATCTGTTAATCCCATGTGGTCTAGGTCCTTATTTAGAGCTTTAATGTCCTTGGTTACTATCTGTCTTCTTGATCTGTCTAACAGAGAAAGTGGGGTGTTGAGATCTCCTACTATGTATGTATTTTCTTTAATGTCTGTTTTCAGGGATGATAATAATTCTCTGATATATTTTGGTGCTCCTTCATTTGGGGAGTATATGTTGATGATTGTTATATCCTCCTGTTTTGTTGTTCCCTTTATCATGATGAAGTGGCCAGCTTCGTCTTTTTTTACCTTCTTAAGTTTGAAGTCTATTTTATCTGATATAAGTATAGCTGTTCCTGCCTTCTTTCTTGGTCCATTTGCTTGTAGGATTGTTTTCCATCCTTTAACTATTAATCTCTGATTATCTTTTTCAATTAAATGTGTTTCTTGTAGACAGCAGAATGTTGGGTTCTGTTTTTTGATCCATCTTGCTATGATGTGTCTTTTAATTGATGTGTTTAGTCCATTTACAGTTAATATTGATATACTGTCATCCATATTTTTTGTTTGTTTGTTTGTTTACTCTTTTATGGTTTTACTTCTTACCTTATTCTGTGTTTCCTGGTCTTTCTTCTGTCGGTTTTGTCTTCATGACTTCTTCTAATATTCTTTGGAGTGGGGGTTTGGTAGTGATGAATTTCTGTAGTTTCTGTTTGTCAGAAAAGGTCCATGTTTTTTTTTCATAAAGGAATGAGAGGTTTGCAGGGTAGAGTATTCTTGGTTCACATTTGTTGGCATGTAGTGTGTTATATATGTCCCTCCAATCTCTTCTTGCCTGTAGTGTTTCTTCAGAGAAATCTGATGTCAGCCTGATTGGCTTTCCTTTATAGCTTATTTGTTTCTTTGCCCTCATCATTTTCAATATATTTTCCTTGTCTCGAATTCTCGATAGTTTTACTATCATATGTCTTGTAGTTTTTTTTCTTTCGTTGTAATAATATGGAGATCGTCTGGCTTCCTGTATGTCAATTTTTGTTTCCTTTTTCATGTTTGGGAAGTTCTCTTCAATTATCTCCTTGAGAAGGTTCTCTGTTCCTTTGTCTCTCTCTTCTCCTTCTGGGATTCCTATGATTCTGATGTTTCCTTTTTTCATGGTGTCAGATAGTTCTCGAAGCTTTTCCTCATTCTTTTTCCTTTGCTTTTCTCTTTCCTTTTCTGCCTTGATTCTGTTAGTATCATTATCTTCCAGAGTGCTTATTCTTCCCTGCATATCTTTTAATTCACTTTTTTGGCTTTCTCTGGATTTCTTTAGCTCCTCTACTAATGTTTTTAAATCTTCCATTTCCTTCAATTTCTTCTTTATGGATCCGTTCTCGTTCTTCAGTTCTTTTAAATCTTCCAGTTCCTTCAATTTCGTCTTTATGAATTCATTCTCGTTCCTCAGTTCTTTGTTTATATCCCTCAGTTCTTTGTTCTTTTCATTTAATTCTATCAATTTTTTTCTGATGGCTATTTTGAAGTCTTTATCTGTTAGGTGGATGTAATCTTCTATGTCCATATTAATGGGTTCTGAAGAGGGATTTTCTTTTTGTGGTGTATTGTTTTGAGGATCATTTCTGACTTTTTTCTTTCCCATTGTTGGTTTTCTGCTTTTCTCTGTTCGTAGTTTTCCACTGGTGCTGGCGGGCATGACTCCTGATTTTACTTGCTCAGGAGTGTTTGTGGTTCCCTAGTGTCTGAGTTGCCTTGGCTGTGACTAGATAGCTTCTGGATTTTCTTATTTTTCTTTGTTGAATTTTTGTGTTTCTCATGGAGTGTTTCCAGTTCCAAGGTTTCCAATGTGTTTCCGGTTCCAAGTTTAATTAGGGAAGATGAAGGGGTGGTTTGTAGTAAAAGAGAAAGAAAAGAGAAAAGAGAGGAAGGGGAAAAGAGGGAAAAAAAAACTGGGAGAGGAAAGAACAGGGGAATGGAGATGAAGAAAAGTAGGAATGAAGGACCAAGAGAAAAAGGTAAGTTAAAAGTTAAAAAAAAAAAGGGGGGGGATAATAACAATAAAATAGTAAAAAATAAAATAAAATAATAATAAATAAAGAGAATAAAAGGGATAATAATAATAAACTAGTAAAAAATAAAAAATAATAAAGAAAATAACGTATTGGGGAGATGCGAATTTGGAGTTCTGTAGTCCTTTTGCTCTTAGGTTCTGGGGTTTCTGGTTGGGTCCCCTGCTGGGGTTCAGCCCCTCCTTTCCAGTGACATATGTTGTTGTATTGTTGTTGCTGCTGTCATTAGTCCTTGCTGGGAGTCTTTCTATTCTTTCTCCCCTCTCCCCCCCTTTCCTCCTATGTTTGCCTGGGGCTATTCCTGCCCCTGGGGTTATGTCTGGTGGGGGGGGTTGGGAGCTCCTGGTCTTAGTTTGTTTTCTGCTGCTTGGGGCCTGCTACTCCATGAAGGGGTGCAGGGGTGGAGGTTGTGGGTGGCTGTTGCTCAGCGTTTCACCTCACCTAGTTTCTAGGGTGCCAGTGTGCAGCCGCCTAGAAGTTGGAGGGGGTGGCGAGTGTTGGGCTGTGTTCACCACCTGCTGTGGTCTTTTTTTGTTTGTTTGTTTGTTTTTTTGCTGCCCTCCGTGTGCCAAGATGCTGACACTTTGCAGGGCAGGGTGTGGCCAGAGAGTTTTTCAGCAGGAGATTTTTTTTTTTTCAGCAACAGGTATGGGAGGGGTTTTGGGGATTGTCAGTCAATAGTCCTTAAATTCCATACTGGAGATTTTTTTTGCAACAGGTATGGGAGGGGTTTCGGGGATTGTCAGTCAATAGTCCTTAAATTCCATCCTTCCCCTCCTATTCATTTGCATTCTAAAGCCCAGAAAGATGTGGTCTCCGCAGGAGGTTTTCCAGCCCAACCGGTTTTTCTGGCTAATCTATCACCTAGCAGCCAGTGGGAGATGTTTCTTGCTTGGACTTTCTCCCCTTTGAGATGTTACCTAGCCCCAGGTGGGGGATGGGACACAGTGACCCTCCCGCTTTCCTGGTCCTCAGGGCTGCCACGCAGGGAAGAGAAGGGGTCGTGGGGTAGGGGAGTGGGGTTCGTGCTCCCAGTCGGCTGGCCGGAGCCCTCCGACCTCACCGCAGTTTCTAACCTTGTATTCAGTGGCTCTCAGGGGAAGCTGGTCCGCCCATCTTTCCTCTCTGTTCCTCCTTTGTGTGCGATTAGTTGTCCCCTCTCTTCTCTTTACTCAGACTCTTCAGTGTATTTTTAAGTCCAAAGCACCCCTGGGGTCGATTGTATTGCTTAGGGTATCCGGTTCTCTTCGAGACAGCTCTCAAAGTTAGGGATATTTTTCTCCATAAATCGATTTTTTGTAGGAGAGCCTGATACTAGCATCTGTTCGCCGCCATGTTTTGGGGGTGTGTCCCTTAATTTTTTTCTTTATCCTCAGCTCATACTGTAAATTGTTCTTTGTCTTTGTCCCATTTTTGTTTTCTAGAGTTCTTAAAGAATGAACTGTCTTCTTGAAGCTAAAGTTGCTGGTTTACAAATTGATGTGAATATCCCCAATCCAGTTTCTAGTATTCTCATAGTGTATTTATATGTGTCGTATTATTTTTTCTTTTTCATGTGCCAAATTTTCTTATTATGAGGAAAATATATGTTTTAAAGAATCTGTAACATTTTATAGTTACATGAGGGCATTTTATAGTTACAAAGAGGGCATGAAAAAACCACTACCCTCACCATTCCATTGTTCTACATGCTGACAGAATGTAGGCAAGATAAGGTGCTGCCTCCTGAGTTGTCAGGTAGCACAGAAGTCACCTAGTTGTAATGTCTCTCCCCAGGAGAGTCTTTTAGATTCAGAAGTGTCATGACAAAATGTTCTTGAACTATCAGTATTTGTTCTTTACTGCTCTTTCCCTAATCGGATTAATATCTAGCTGACTCAGCATTTCCCTGGGAGTTGAACTTTTGTTTGAGGAAAAGGGGAAGAATAATTTTGGAATATGGGGGTAACTTTGAGAAGGATAGATTTAGGTTAGCTATGGACTTTGGAATACCAAAAGGATTAAGAAAGGGTGGATGGAAAAGGTCAAAGGCAAGCTGACTACTTACAGCTCTGCCTGTGATTTTGATGCTGCTGGAAAGAATTTTTCATACAGCCGTTGGTGCTAATGTGGTCTTATGAATTGTTATTGCCTGAATTAATATTTCAGGATAAGTTGAAAGGATGCCTATGTCAGCTTCTTTGATTCAGACTAGCTCCGTAGCTTTAAATGTGGTCAGTTTCTCCTAGTTAAAATTCTAATCAATTCCTCCCAAGAGAAGACAGAAAAGAGTAAGGGTGGAAGATATGTGACCATCACAGTAGGAAAATAGATCAGATTGTAACTCCGGAACGGCAGTCTTTTCTTTATTATGAATGGTGCCCCTCTCTGTCTTTATTAGAATTGCTTGCTTATTTCCCTACTGGAAGAGTGGTTTATATTTCCAGGAACATCTGAGGACCTTCCTTTTGTTATATTTGATGAATATGTGGTAAATGTTTTTGTCGTTGCACATTTGAATTAGCTTTATTGTTTTAACTTCATAAAAGTAATGCATGTTTATTGCAGATTATTTCCAAAATGAGCAGCAGAGTTCCACACAACAGTTAATATTTTCATAGATTTTCTTTTAGAATTGTTTAAGTGCATGTTTATTTTTTAAGCTTTGCTTTTTTCCATTTACTATATCCTAACTGTCTGAGTAATTAATTGTGTAAATAAGGATTTCTTATAATGATTGCAAGGTATTTTATTGAATGATTACCATATTTTAGTTAACTAATTTTCATGATAAATATCTTCTGTATTCTTAGTAAGTTACTATTACTAAAATTATCATGATGCCATGCTTGTGCTTTTGAGCTTTACTCTTTTTTACAATAAAGTCCTAGAAATCAAATTGTATGTGAGGCTTTTGATGATGTCTAAATTGTCCTCCAGAAAAGTTGTTTCAGTTTATATTTCCACAATTTTGCTACTCATACAATAGAAATGACCAATTTTATTGCAAATACAAGAAAAATGACATCTTTTTAGAGTTTTAATTTGAAGTATTTTGCTTACTGATTTTTTCATTTGCTCATAAATTGTGCATATTTACTTTGTGATTTATCTGTTACATCCTTGTCTTTTTCTTAGTGACTCCTAGACTTTTATGCATCATGGATATTACCCTTTCTGCCATTTGTTGCAAATTTTATTATTTTTAGCTGGAGTTTTTGTACATGTTCTTTCCTTGTCAAAGTTTCAAATGTTTACATTGCTAGAACTTTTAATCCTTTTTTTTTTTTTTGGTTTGTTTGACATTTCAGGCTTGGAAAAGCCTGACCCACTCCAAGATTTTAAACAATATTTTTCCCCAACACTTTTCCAATGATTTCTTTTTCTTTAGTGTATTTGAATATAAGTGCCTCTTCATTTTTGCCTGAGTAAATGCCACATATTCTCCATTGACTAAAGGCACCATATTTATAAGTAATACACGTGTGTGTATATATATGATATATCTTTATATATACTGAGATATCCAGGATATAGCATGTCCATATATCAGATATATTGGTGCATTTCTAGGTATTCTAAACTATTTCTTTTGGCACCAATCTTACTTCATTACATTGCTTTAAAATATCTTTGACTCTCTGGAAGGAAAATTTCTGTCTTAGAATTTTCCTAATTCTTTTCACAGTTTTTATTTTGTTTTTCTACATAAATTTGAGAATTACTTTGTCAAATTCCAATATAGCAAAACAAAATTGTTGGGGTTTTAATTATTAAATTCATGTGGTAATTTGGGAGGTATTGATGTTTTTACAGTTGAATCTTCAGGTTTCAGAACACAGCATATCTTTCTATTTGTATCTTTTCATGTTCTTTATTACCTCATGTTTCCTATAGGTTTCAGATATTTGTTTTTTATTTTCTTTTTGCTCTTATGAATAGGATCTGTCTTTTCCCTGTTTTTTTCCTATTTATTGTTGCTAACTGGAAAAGATACTTTTTGGTATTCATTTTATCATACTCTTGACTGAGCTCTTTATTTCTAATAGTTTCTTCATAGATTTTCTTGGATTTATTAATAATGGCATTTGCCCAAACTAAGGAGAGGATTGTAATATTGTATTAACAAGAACTTCCAGAATGACTTAAATAGAAGTGGTTTTATCTGGCATTCTGATAATCCTCAGAGAAACGGTGAGAGGTAAGACTTGAATGAAGTGAAGGAATGAACCCTGACACATACGGGGGAGAGAATAGCCAATGCAAGGGTCTTTTGGATGTAGTGTGCCAGATATGTTTGAGTAATAACAGCAATAAGGCTGGAGAGGGGTGACTGTGAAAGAGATTGGTAGAATGTAAGGTCAAGAGGGAATAAAGGGCTGCAGGTCATATAAAGCCTTGAAACCATGTAAATCTAACAAATATGTCCTGTGTTGAACCTTCCTGGTTTGCTGTATTAAGTTCATTTTATCATAGTGTGTTACTCTTTTAGCATTGCATCTGTGGATGAGAAATGTATTTATGAAAAAAGATTCATGTTTCTTAAAACCTTAATATCTGCTATTGATACATTATTCATTGATGTGCTCTATGTTTAAAATGTCTTTTATGGGCCTCCCTGGTGGTGCAGTGGTTAAGCTCTGTGCTGTAGAGCTGTCGGCAGCAGCGCTGCGCGTTCGAAGCCCAGCCGGGGAGATTCCCACATGGCACATGGCAAGGTAGACCTCTCCTGCCTTGCTCTCTGCTCCCCTCAGCAGTGTATTTCCGTCCATCTGCCTGTGCTGCTCCCCACTCTGTCTCTGGTGAACCCTCTCGCAGCCCCATGCCTCTGGACTGTCAACTTGTATGCATAAATAAATAAATCTTTTTAAAAAATGGCTTTTATTACAGTCAAAACAAACACATTCTTTGCCCCATTTGCTGTACCTGTGAGTGCGACATCTACACAACTCTGTTTTTTTTTTTTTTTTTAAAGATTTATTTTTTATTTATACATACAAGCTGGGGTACAGGCCAGAGCTGTGGGGCGGCGAGAGGGTTCACCAGAGACAGAGCGGGTAGCAGAACAGGCAGATCAGAACTACACTGCTGAGGGGAGCAGCGGGTGAGGCAGGAGAGGTCTGCCGCACCATGTGGGATTCTCCCCGGCTGGGCGTCGAACTCGCGTCGTCGCTGCCGACAGCTCCACAGCGCAGCGCTTAACCGCTGCGCCACCGGGGAGGCCCAACTCTGTTTTTTTATGTAAAGTTGCCTATTACGTTATTGGGCAGATCAGCAAAATCTCAGTTCCTGAAGATTGAGGTTATTTTAAACAACAGCAACCACAACAAAGAGGAACTTTGTACTTTGCTTGCTTGGACCCAAACATTAATTTAAAACCTTAGTCATTTTCAGTGTTCAGGTTTTTCCACTAGAGAAATATCTAAAAGCATCCAGACAATAGGACTAGTGTAGAGTCACAAATCATGCCTAGGCTGAAACTGACCTAGGTGACCATGTAAGACCATTTACTATAAGCTCTTTTGAAAAATCAAATATCCCAAGAGGAGTAAAACAGGGAAGGGAAGAAATAATTTTTATTGCTGAGAGAAGCAGATTAACCAGTGTCGGCACTGCTGCAAGTTAAAAATTTCAAAACAGCAACATTTTTTGACAAAGCTTGGCTGTTTGATTCTGAATTGTAACTTTAAGGCTCCATGCAAATATTTCTTTTCATTTTTAGTCAGAGGAACGTGAGAGATGAGAAAGAGAAATTTGTATTACTCCTGCAGGAAACCTTCCACCCTTTTTATTGTTTGTATCCCTTGGGGTCCCTGGGTAGCAGAGGAGATTGTAGTTTCTTAAGTTTTATTTATAAGATGTTCAAGCTATCACAGATATGATAGCTCCTCAATTCAAACCTGACTCAGAGATATATTCAAAAATACTTTTAATCCAGTTTCACCTTGCTTCTAGTATCTTCCTAATTCGAACCCCATCCATCACTTTTGCAGCAAAAGAGGTTCTTGCTGAAAATTTACACCATGAGATTACTTCATTTTGTGATCCTGTCAATATGTGCAGGGCTATATTTGGAATATTCACTTAAACAATATACATCCTATGGTGTGGTTTTGAAACATATGAATATTTAAGAAGTGTGTTGGGGTAATAGAAAGAACAAGGGGAGCAATGAGAAATGCATTCTGCAAATAGGTACCTGGCTGTGAAAAGCTATTTTAGTTCCTACCTTATACTTAGTAGCAAGAAGCTGGGCAAATCCAAAAATTGTTGTCCTTTAGCTCCATTAATATATGAAGTCTCTCTGCTAGTAATATTACACCTCATGTGGGTTCTGCAACCCTAATTCACCAGCATATTGCAGGCTTTGGTTCTTGACCTTCCTGATTTGAGCTTCCCCAAATTCCTGCCTCATATCCCCTACATTTAAAAGTTAATGTTACTGTAATTTGTAGATTTTGGCTTTCTGGGATTATTTTGGTTGATTGGAAGTGGAAAATGTGGAAGTAGAAGGTAAAGACAGCGTGTAAGACAGTGGAAAGTGAAGTAGAGTAACAAAGAGAAGAGATTGAGGGTGCATCACATACAGAATTTTAGGGAAATTATAGCTATACCTGTTTAACAATTGTCTGAATTGTTGTCTACTTTTCAGTTTGGGGTATTTAGGTTTTATTCTTCAGATTGTGGTAGAATATTCCAATTCAATGCCAGTATGTCTAAAAAATATTTCAAGAAAGAGGGTGTGAGCTCAGTAGTAATTCTAGGTATTAATTGTTGAAAGCTGCAACAGAACACCATAATTTCTTAATTCCTTTATGTTAAACTTTCCTGAACTTGAATACTACATTTGCTGAAGGCTTTAAAAAACTTCCTTAGTTGGATAAATAGTATTTTCTCCATTTGGGGGGGGGGGGGGGGGGGGTTGACCTAAATCTTTTGCAATAGATTAGTGGCAAAAACAAAATAAGAGGGCCTCCTTGGTGGTGCAGCGGTTGAGCACTGCGCTGTAGATCTGTCAGCAGCTCGCGATTTGAGTTCGACGCCCAGCCAGGGAGAATCCCACATGGTGCCGCAGACCTCTCCTGCCTCGCCTGCTGCTCCCGTCAGCAGTGTATTTCTGATCTGCCTGTTCTGCTCCCCACTCTGTCTCTGGTGAGCCCTCTCGCCGCCCCACGCCTCTGGCCTGTACCCCAGCTTGTATGTATAAATAAATAAATCTTTTTAAAAAAATAAGAATTTAGGAATTTTATTTCTGAAAGGTCTAATATGTGAATTATCTTATTGGTTTAAATCAGAATTTATTTAGCCCAATATTTGATCTCAAGTCACTTTGTGGGCATTCATTCATATCCATAATAGTAATTTTGAGAGCTGGGTATGTATTACAAGTAGCCTTGCCTCAGTAGGTCTGATGGACCTAGTGGTATTCAAGAATTTTTGTTTGTTAACCTTACATACTTTCACTGATACTGTGATCTGAGACTAAGTCCCTTTTAATTCCAGAAATACCTCGATATTACTTTGAAAGAGTTCTAATAATTTCATGTTAGTATGATTTAGAAGAAAGGTTGTTAGAAGACCTGAATTTTAGTTCCAGGATTGCCTTTGATTAATTATATAGCCTTTGTAAAAGTTCTTAACTTGTATGGAACTTACTTTATTCTAATTTATATAATAAAAAAGAGCTCTGAAGTGTTTTCTTATTCTAAATGTGATTTATAATCATACTTTTTGTATATAATCATACTCTTGTCATTATAATGATTTCTAGATGATTTTATAGATCTGATCATATATTTTTCTAATTTCTGTCTTTCGCAGACAATAAAATACTAACTGCTCTACTATTCCTTCCCCCAGTTTTGAAAGTATGTTCTGAATTTCTTTGATCATGTAAATTGCACGTTTCTATCTCTCTCTGTTGTCTTTCTTAAGATGGACTTGATTAGAACAGTGCCAAGTACTGAAGGTGTGGGAAGATGCACAATAATTTGATATAAATATGACATCGTATTTTCTGTTTTATTTTGGCTACTTTTTTTTAATATCAGTATTTCCAGGATTTTTTAGCCATGTCATTTTAAAATGTCTTTTACACCAACCCTTTGCCTCTGGACTAGGCTGCTATTAAACTCTTTACTATTCAATATCTCCTGGGACAGATTTCACAACCTGTCTTTCACCTTGAGGAACTTCTTATAGTGAACATAAATCTTACTTTCTGCAATTTAAGTTGAATTTATTTCCTTTTTCTTTTCTCTGTGGAGATGGGAACAGCCCCAAACTAGAAGTGATGCTTTCTTATGAGGGCCAGCACTGAATGTAGTGGAGAGATTATTTCCAGTGTGGCATCATTTTTAGTTTTTCTATATTAAAGCTTCCTGACTCTCATTTTAATATTCATGGTCTGAGTAGATGTTATTCTTTATGACCAAAATGAAATAAGTTTCATTTCTAATATTACTATTTATTTTATCTTTTGCTAGTTAGAACCAAATGAGGTGCTAAAATTAAAAATAAGTTCTAAAAGCCAATTTGAGGACGTAGCAGATTTGTGCTTTATTTATTTTAACTAGTCAGAAGACTGGGTTTTTGACTTTAGCTTTGTAGCTTTTTATCTCATTTTATTAGTCATAATGTATACATGAGTTATTCATCCATATCTTCCTTAAAGTGATAAGAATAGAAACATGTTCTTTAAAACAAGCTATCCTGAAGTAAATTTTAATGTGTGTTGTAAAAAAGCTTTATAGTACCTAAGCTAAGATATGTGCTAGGTATTGAAAAATAAAAGGGAAACATATTCTTTACACTTATTGGGTGAAGAAATTCTAAAAAAATTATAACGTACTTACAAAGTACATATAAAATAAGATGTTTAATGTGAATTTTGCTTTGCATATTAAAGAAAATGTCTTTATAGTATACATATATGTTCTATTAACTAGGTGGTACCCTAAAATGCCAAATTATATGTTTCATTCTTATTTGTTTTTTCACATTAAAGGCTCAACAGTTTTCTGAAAAATCCTTCCTCTTAGAACTCCTGAAAATTCATGAAATTGCCTTAGAAAGACAGTGCAGTGAAATTACAAACCAAAGAAATATGCTTCTCCAAACCTTTGTAAGTCTCTAGCCACTTAGAAAAATCTATTTTACTGTGTCAAAAGTATTTAAATATACTTGGGTGTACTTTTAGAAAATTATTTGTGTGCGTATTGGCAGGATAGCCCTGTTCAGATAGGAGAAAGTATTAAGTGCTATTTAAAACCAATTTGTAGAGTGATATAATTTGAAAGATTTCTATTGGCAGTGATGCAATACAGAAATTATTTGCAACTGTAATAAGCATGTAAGAAAGTGAAATTGATTTGAACTGCTGAGGCTTGGTGACCTTAGGCTTTCGTACTCCTGAAAGGCAAGAAGGTCTACACTTTTGACATATTTATGGTTGTGAATTAAAAGATGGATTTTGCTTATCTTTTCATCATCGTAAGCCAGAACCAACAGGCTTGGCTGTTTTAAATGACAAGGCTAGGTTAGGAATAAAACTTGTAATTAATTAACATTTCTAAGAAACTACATTCAAAATGTTAAAAATATATATCTAGAGAGCATCAACAGACTTGATGGAGTTGAATGACATGGCCAGTTTCCAGTGTAGCTCATAATCAGTTGACGTTTCTTAGAAAAAAATAGAGAAATACAGTAATGTTTAGGTTTCATCATTATCAAAACATTTAGGTTCTAGCACTGCTTTTGGAAATTCTTTTTTCTACTGCATGTTGATATGTCATAAAATGTAAACTATTATTTAGAATTGAATTTGAAATGAATATGTAATTTTACATTCATGGTCTGCATTTTAAAAATGTTTCTTTGAATTTTATTATTTTTCTATAAAGCGTAAATTTATTTTCATTTTTAAATTTGGTCTTTTAACTATTTCACCACCTGATTTTTTTATTGTAAGGACAAAGTGGCATATAGGATTATAAGGTTAATTTACAAACACAGATTAATATCTGTATTAATAATTCTCCCAAACACTAAGGATAACTCTTTAGTGTGAAGAAAGTTGATCATTATTTATGTAAGAACTTCAGTTTTTATTAATACTACTGGATAAATAAAGCTTTTTGTGATAGCTCTAGAAAGGATAAATATATATACTTTTTTTTAAGCAATTCCAAATAACTGCATTTTAAATCACTAAAGAAGACTGTTCCTGCAATTAATATATATATTGACCTTGGTTTTGTTTTTTTAGGAGACTACAAAGAAAAAAGTGACAGAAGAGGAGGAAAAATTTACTAAGGAAATTACAGACTTCAATAAAGAATATGAAATAAAAAAGAAAAGAGAACTTTTAATGAAAGAAAATGTCAAGATTGAAATATCCGACTTGGAAAGCCAGGCTAACACTTTGAAAAGGGGTATGATGTATAGTAATTTCTCATTTATATGACATTAATGAAAATAACGTATTTTGAATCTGTGAATTTTTCAGAAAGTTAACTGTGTCTTAATCAAATTAGATTATTGCCTACCTAATATTTTATTTTTTCTTAATTATTCCAAAGCATATTTTTTTATTTATTGTGACAGTCTCAAATTCTTTAGAAGTAGCATGAACATTTATTCATTCAGTAAATAAATTTCATTCCCTATTATGTGATAAATATGGTTCTAGTGAAGGAATCATACATGTAACAGGCTAGTATAGTACAGGATAATAGATATTATAATAAGTGCTTTGATCCTCATTTGCCATAAATTCAGTTTAAATTAGGAGACCCAGAGGGATGGGGAGTATTTCATTTCAGGAACACCAGGATGCAGGGTATTGCAGTCTGGTCTGTGATAAGATCCTGAAATAAAGAATTTGCCAAAGAGAGGAAAGGGTGAATTAGAAATGTTTACAAAGAATGATAGGAAAGATAGGACTTTATCATTAATTAATTTGTGAACAGAAATAGAGAAAGTGAGGGCTGAATCACAGTTTTCAAACTTTGGAAATTGGATAGAATATGGTACCAGGAAGAAAAACGAAGTAGAGTAACCTGTCTGAACAGTAGCCTTTTCTGGACAAAAAGATTGAATTTCATATATTTTTTGTTGGATATATCTGGGATATAAAAGCAGGATTATATTTTTTTAACTAGGCTTGTTTTGTAGATGAAAGAAAATAAGGTTCAGAGATAAATTTATTTTGGATAGAGGATATAGGACAGAGGTTCTTATTTGTAGGTGTACATATAGGTAAAACTTTTTGAAAAAATTAAATACTTGAGTTTCATCCCAGACTACTTGAATAGAATTTATGTTGGTAAAAATTGGGAACACAATTTTTTTCGAGTTCCTTCAGCGGTATTAATGTGTGCTGTATTTACTAATCATAGTGTAGAATGCAATGTTAAATAAGTGTTAACTTTAGGAGGTACTCTGAAATTAGCTGTCTTTAAAATGTCATGGATATCGGGCCTCCCCGGTGGCGCAGCGGTTAAGCGCTGCGCTGTGGAGCTGTCGGCAGCGACGACGCGAGTTCGACGCCCAGCCGGGGAGAATCCCACATGGCGCGGCAGACCTCTCCTGCCTCGCCCGCTGCTCCCCTCAGCAGTGTAGTTCTGATCTGCCTGTTCTGCTCCCCACTCTGTCTCTGGTGAACCCTCTCGCCGCCCCACACCTCTGGCCTGTACCCCAGCTTGTATGTATAAATAAAATGAATCTTTAAAAAAAAAATATTAAAATGTCATGGATATCATCACATCTTCCATTCAACATAGTACTGGAATTCTAACCAAATCAACTAGGCAAGAAAAGGAAACAGCACCCAAGTTGGAAAGGAAGAAGCAAAATTATCACTATTCTCAGATACATGTTGTTACATGTAGAATATCTAAATATGCCCTAAGAATAAAATACTTAAGAATAAAATTAACCAAGGAGGTAAAAGACTTATATACTAAAAACTACAAAATATTGCTCTAGAAAGTTAGAAGAGACAAAATAAATGTAAAGACATCCCATGTTCATGGATTGGAAAACTTACTATTGTTAAGATGACATTGTTATCTATAGTGATCTATAGATTCCATGCAATTCCTATTAAAATCTCAGTAGAACGTTTTTATGAATATAAAATTCCACTCTAAATTTCATATGGAATTCCAAAGGGTCCCAAATAGCCAGAACAATCTTTTAAAAAAAGAACAAAATTGGAGAACTGATACTTTCTGACATGTGAATACCATCTTTGAAGGAGAGGTGAGAGAATGGGGCAAAAAATGTATTTGAAGGAATCATGACAGAAAATTCCTTAAATTGTCTAAAATAGATTAATTTTTAGGTTCCAGATGCTCAGAAGATCCAAACAGGATTAGTTCAAAGAAATCCATGGTCAGGCTTATAATAAGAATCAAACTGTTGAAAACAGAGAGAGAAAATCTTGAAAAGAGGGAACAAAGAATCAAATGAGCATGTACATGTTGCTAGAAACCACAACATCAAGAAGGTAATGGAATACTGTCTTGAAAGTGTTGAAAGAAAAAATAAATCCCTATATCCATTGATTATATCCTTCAAAAATGAGGCAACACAGACATTTAGATAAAAGTAAATTAATGGAATTCATTGCCCTCATGCTATAAGAAAAGCTAAAAATAAAATCAAGTTGAAGCAAAAATGATACCAGAGAGAAACTGAGATCTTGCCAAATGAATTAAATTAATCAGAAATGTCAAACGTATGGGTATAGATATTTCTTTTAATTTTTAAAAATACATATGATTGTTTAAAGCAAAATGTGGTATTTATATCGTTTAAAGGTAATATATGTACATATGTCATGTACATATATGACATCTATAACATAAAGGGAACTGGTAAATGACTGCTTTCAAAGGAGAAAAACAAAATGAAATGAGAACATACAATAAGGAGATCTACCCTAGACAAGGTAGTTAAGGATGATCTCCCTCAGTAAGTGACCTTTGGGTTGAAAAGGATAGTCATTAGCCAAGTTTGAGATTTGAATGTAGATGGCATCAGGCTAATTTAAGTCAGGAGCTCAGAGAAAGTTCTCAGCTGGAGCTATTAGGTTTTGGGATTCACCCAGGGAGAATGTATTGAGTGAAAATAACAGAACCCTGAAGAATACCAAGATTTTCAAGGCAAGAAGAGGGAAAATGCCAGCAAGAGCTTCAAGGGAAATAGGCAGAACAGTGTGAAGTTGGGATCTTAGCATGGCAGTGTGAAGTTGGGATCAGCTGGAGGAGAGAGGATTTGAAAGAGTGATGAGCCTGTATTGAATGCTACTGAGTTGTCAAGCATAGAAAGAAAGAAATAGCGGCTATTGGAAGTCCCTTGTGACCTTTAGGAAGAGCAGCAGGACCTCCCCGGTGGCAGCGGTTGAGTGCTGCGCTGTGGAGCTGTAGGCAGCAGAGATGTGAGTTAGACTCTGGGCTGGGGAGATTCCCACATGGCGCGGCAGACCTCTCCTACCTCGCCTGCTGCTCCCCTCAGCAGTGTATTTCCGTCCATCTGCCTGTTCTGCTCCCCGCTCTGTCTCTGGTGAACCCTCTCGCCACCCTCACGCCTCTGGCTTGTACCCCAGCTTGTATGCATAAATAAATAAATCTTTAAAAAAAAGAAAAAGAAAAGCAGCAGATTGAAGTGGTAAGAGGAAAGGCAGAAGCTTATTTGTAACTGATTGAGCAGCTCTAAGAGAGAAAATGGAGACCTTGAGCGTAGACAAGTCTTGTTAGAAGTTGTTCTCTGGATAAGAGAGTCGGGTAACCCAGAAGGATGTGAGTTTAAGAAGGGTTTTTAGGGAGGAGGTGCAGTTGTCTTTTCTTTTTTGAGATGGGAGATATTTGAACAGATTGAAATGCTGATGGACTGAATCCAGGAGAGAGGTAAACTTGAGAATTCAAAAGAGGAAGTTTTCGGAAGTGATAGGAAACACTATACAGGTATCAGGGCTGGGTGTTTTGAGAAGAAAGCAAAACAAAATAAAAATCAGACAACAACCTACATAATCGTCAAGAGGGGCCTTTATCTAAGTATATATCTCAAAAGTTTATTTGTGAATATATTTGTGCGGTAAAATCTATTAATGAAACTGCTAAGTCAGTGGGAAATATTAATGCCAAATTATATTCCTTAAAGCACTGTATTAGCTGATTTTCCTACCAGATATATAGAATACTGCTTGTTTTCCTATATTACTATCCTGTACCATTATCAATCTGGGCATTGTCAATAACCTTAATCTTTGCCACTCTGACATGCAGCAATGATAATGGTTCTCCTTGTTGGTATAATGAGCTTTTTTTGATTTTGCAAGATGTTGAATTTATTCATGTGAACTTATTTGGCCACTTATATTTATTTTCTTTTTATGAGAATAATATATTCATATTATTTTTTCATCTTTCTATTTTTTTTCTCTTACTGATTAATATGAGCTTTTATAGATTAAGGGAGTTAGTTCTGTTACGTGTTATAAATCTTGTTTCCTAGTTTATTATTTACTTAAAATTATAGTTTTTTTGTGTGTGTGCATGAGCGTGTATGTGTCTGAATGCCCCACAGAATTGAAAATTTTTGCAGACATTTTAATCACTGTAATCTTTATGACTTCTGGTATCTGGCTTAGAACGTCTTTCTTGTGTAACATTAATGAATGCATGTTTACTTTTGGTAATTTTGTTTCATTTTTCTTGTATTTTACATCCATCTAGTCTTTGTTTTGGTGTAAGAGGTTAGGGATCCAACTATATTTTTATTCAAATGACTGGTTAGTTATTTAACACTTTATTACATAATACCCTATTTCTAACCAGTTTGAAATTCTGCATTTATTACATTGGTCAACAAATTTTTACAAAAGTCAAATATCACTGAAATAAAATTAGTCATTTCCTATCAATTTGTATGTGCTCAACACGAATATGACGGTCAAGTTCTAATTTTGACTCTGTTTTTTTCGTAACCTGCAATAAATGGATGTTTACATCACAAAATGCATGCCAACAGTAATAGGCCTACGGTTAATACCTGTAAAAAATCAAGTCATAGACTACTTCTTAGATTTTTTCACTTGTCTCTTATACAGCTGTTCAGGAGCATCTCTGGGGAGTGTCCAGAGATGTCAGCCAGCATTGTAGTGGACTGTTTTCCCTGGTATCTTTGTTCTGTTGGTGCGATAGCTTCATGAAAATGTTCGCCATGTTCATCATGAACCATACCACAGTTTTCAGGGAAGAAATCCAGATGGGAATGAAGGAAGTGGATCTTTAGAGACATATTGCAGCCAAGTTTCTGATACTGCATCAGCATGTCTTCTACTAGTTCTTTGTAGTTTTCTGCCCTAACATTCCCAAGAAAGTTTGTAGACACTAGGCAAAAAGCATTCCATGCTTGTTTTGCATCACCCTGCAGCAAGTTGTTGAACTGGTCATCTCAATGCAGACAGAATGTTTGAGTAGACTATTCTTGACTTCCTTTGCTTTGTATTCCGCCAGAAAGAGGAGGAACCAAGCAGAAGTAACAGTCTTTTATGTGGATGCTTGGCTCTCCACACCATGGAGACTGCAAATGGCATTGATGGTCTTTTGCTATTTAACCATTGGGAAAACTGTGTTGTACATGTAGCACAGCATATATGTGGGGCCCAAGGCTTGTCTTGGTCACCAACCTTCATGTGAAGTCAAGATGATAAGCCTTCTTCACTTGAGAAGTGATACTTTTCTTCTGGTTGGCAAATGTCACTTCCCCACAAATAGAGCAGAAATTGTCCATGCTCTTAATGCATTTTCGAGGCATGACTGTTCTGTATTGTGCCTAAATGGATAAAATAATAACAGTTCTATGGAACAGTACATAAACTGTCTCACACAAAGTTTGAAATATTTTCAATGCTCAACCTTCCCGACAGGACTTTATATAGTGCACTGCTGACATCAGCTTACATCAGCAGCTGCCTAGCTAGTACTTCATTGCATCAGAAAATGGTGCCATCAACTCTGGGTGATGTGTGCATGATGGTGTTATGCAATGCGATGCAATATGACATCATTCTAGGCTGATTTAGGATGTTGTTGCAGTCCTACTGGATAAATTTACACAGTGAAACATATAAAATGCATTATATGAAATATCTTCAAAACGAGAGCTAATAAAAAATTTTCAGGGTTATATTCATGTTCAGCACACCAAGATACTACAGATTAGGGCCTTTTTAAGTCAGTTATGATCTCACTGTTGACCAGTGTTATATATTAAATTCACTTTGTGTGTGCGTGTGTCTTTCTGTACTTTGTCTTCCCTGTCTACTTTGTTTTTCAATTGTCCTTGATTGTTCTGACTTTGTATCTATTGAGACAATCTTCTCTTCTTGCTTTCATTGTTGATTCTCCTGTACTAATTTCCTAGATAAAAATTAAATCTTACTTTATCAAATATCTTGTATTTTAAGTAGAATTTCATTAATTTTATTAGTGAATTTAGAAAGAATTGATAAACTCAAAAACTTGAGTCTTTTTATCAAAAACCAAGATAAGGATTTCAATTAAGTCTTTACTTCTTTAATATTTCTTGCTAACTATTGTAAATGGGATTTTTCATCTCATATTTTCTTACTGGATGTTGGTTATTTATAGGTAAGATACTTTTTTTCATATTCTAATTTTCTAGCAAGTCACCAAACTGAATTATTTTATTGGCTGCTTGATTTCACTGAGCTTTTTAATGTCAGCTTTAACTACTGATAGTTTTGTCTTTGTTTTCCAATACTTATTACATTTAAAAATCTAATTTCTTTGGGTGACACTTATAGAACACTATTAAATAATAATGACAATGTTAATCTATTTGTGCTGCTATCACAGAGTACCATAGACTAGGTGGCTTATAAACAACGCAAATGTACTAACTCACATTCCTGGAGGCTGGAACGTCCAAGATCAAGGTGCTCCAGAGTCAGGGTTTTGTGAAAATCTGGTAGCTGATAATAGACTGTCTTCTTGCTATGTCCTCACATAGCAGAAAGGACAGGGTAACTCCTCAGGTTCATGCCTCTTCAAATGTGTTTTACTATACTTGTCCCTCCGAATACAAATGACTAAGAGATTGAAGAAAATGTACAACAAACACTGTTTTTTGATACTGCGGACAAGATTCGGTACAAAATTGTGATCCCTGAGAGAAGAAAAATAATATCTACGAGCCCTATGACTGTCTCAGTTTTCTTCCTGATCAGTTTTTGAACAGTTATACTTTGGGGAGGAACTTAAGTGTTCTGATTGAGTTGGGGACACAATGATGGAGTTCAAAGAGCTCAAGTCAAATGGAATTTTCAGGGCAATGTACTTGAGAGGAAAGAAGTACAAAGAGAAAAGCTCCAGAAATCTGCACGCAGGTTGTTGTCTTTGTGTATTACTCTGTTCAGACATAGGGAAAACTGCAGTATGTGGGGTAATGGAAAACTGCTGAGAAATGATAAAGTAAACAACCCTAAAAGCTCACACAGTTCATGTCCCACCCTGTGAGAATAGGGAATTCTCATTAAGCAGAGAGTCCTGCTTAATAGTGGGGTTGTATTAGCCTTGGATTAAAGGCTAGTCTAGATCCAGTCTTTAAAAATCTTAGCAACATTTGAACTTGAGCCATCAATAACTTTACTTCTGGTAAATAAAAAACACCAGCATACTTTAGGAGATGATAGCAAAAAATCAAATAGTCAATAAAATGCAATGTCTGATACCAAATAAAAACTATCCAATAAGCATATTAGGAAGACTATGGAAAACTTGGAAACCTCACATTGCTTGCAGGAAAATAGAGTGATATAACTGCTTTGTAAAACAGTGTAGCAGTTTCTCAAAATGCTCAACCTAGACTTACCGTATGATCCATCAGTTCTACTCCTAGGTATTTCAAGAGATTAAAAACACGTGTCCATGCAAGAACTTTATATATGAATGCTTATAGTAATATTATTCATAGTAACCAAAAGCGGAACCAACCCTATTGTTTATCAACTGAAGAATGCAAAAGCAAAATAGATCTATACAGTAGAATTTTATTCAAACATAAAAACATATGGAGTTTTGATGCATGCTACCACATGAATGATCCTTGAAATCTTTGTGGTAGACATAAAAGACTGCATATTGTATTATTTTACTTTTGTGCAATGTCCAAAAAGGAAAACACATAGAGACAAAAAGTAGATTAGTGGTTGCCTAGGGCTTGGGAACAGGAAAAATGAAGAGTGCCTAATAATGGGCATGGAGTCTCCTTTTGGGGTGACAAAATGTTCCAAATTCTATAGAGGTAATATAGGCACACATCTGTGAATATATTAAAACCCACTTTAAAAGTGTGAATTTTATGGTATATGAGTTACATCCCAATAAAAACTTTTATAAAAAGAGTTTCTACAGGATAAAAAATTCACTGTCTGTATAAAATAATTCCTGGAAGTATTAACAGCAGATCTGGCACTGCAGGGGGAAAAAAAGCATCAGTAAGTGAGGTAATATTAAAAACTGAAACTGGGGGAAATAACAGACTTCAAAACCCAGAAAAGTTCTTCAGAGATCTATGGGAAGATATTAAGTAGTCTAATATACATATCTCTTGGTCATTTGGGACTGCTATAACCGAGTACCAGAGACTGGGTGGCTTAACAGACATTTATTTCTCATAGTTCTGGAGGGTGGGAAGTTGGAGATCAACATGCCAATAGAGCCTGTGTCTGTGGAGGACCTGCTTCTTAGTTTGCAGATGACCATCTTTTCCTTGTACAGGGATTCATAGCAGTTTTATTAGCAAAGAGGAGAAAGAGGGAGAGCAAGTACACTGGTCTCTTATTGTAAGGGCACTAATCCCATCCAAGAGGGCTCCATCCTTAAGAACTAATTCCCTCCCCCAAACCCCCACTTCCAAATAACATCACATTGGAGCTTAGGCTTCTACATATGAATTTTGGCCTGGACACAAATCTTCAGCACATAAAAACTATCCCAGAAGGAAAAGTGGAAGAGAAAAAGGTCTTTAAAAAATTAGAAGGTGAATTTAAAGGATGAATTAAAGTGTGTTGTGGGAATGAAAGGAGGAAGGTCACTCTAGGGAGAAGAAAGACTATTAGGGCTATTGTGGAAGCTTATAGCTGTATAGTGAGTATTATGCAATGTCATTTTGAATATGCTTTAGTTATGAGAGAGTTTCCATATTTTCCTGTGAGAAGCTTGTTTTATTTGACAATATTACATTATTTGAAATCTTTTTTGGTAGTTTGACCATGAGTGAACTTACTCTTTTGTATCCATTTGGTGCTTAACAAATCTTGGTCAGTTTATTAGAAACATTTCTTAGATGGCGGAGGAAAGCCATTTGGGGCTTAAAATTGACCATATTTTAATACGCTGACATATTTAATGCAAAGCCCAAATACTTAAAATGTTTTTTGTTTATTTTTTCCTAGAAATGAAGTCAATGGAACATGATGGTAGCCGGTTAAATAAATTTCAAAAACAAAAGAGTGAATTATTACAAGAATTATTTATACTACAAGGAAAACTTAAAGGTACGACCTTTATGAGTTATTTTATTTTGCCAGTAAAGAGTTACATATGTGTGATAGAGTCATATTGTTGTTTCAAAGTGGGGTATAGTGCTATTATTGATACAAAAAAAGCAATAGGTAAAACACTGAGTTCATCAGTGTTAGATCTCATATTTGTAATGTCACAAATATTAAGATTTTTTGTGTGCTTTATTTGCTACATAAAAGTAAAAAAATAAAAGCCACTAGTTCAAACTTTTTATATGAAGCATGAAAATTAGAGTATTGTTCTTATGAATAAGTAAACATAAATGTGGTTTACTTTTGGTATTTTATTAGTTTGTTTTTTATTGGAGCATCATTGGATTACAACATTGTGTATGATTCAGAAGTATGGGATAACCCCTCTTCAGATGTGTTACCACAACACACCCATCATCCTTCTACCCATAGTCCCCTACCCTTGTCCTTGGGTACCCTGCCACACTTTTCTCTCCACCCTCCCTTTATGTGTAATTTTTAAAAGATTGTAATAATTTTTTAATTGTTTAGTTTTTGAAGATAAAACGAATGAAGCTATTTGTACTACCAAATACTTAGAAGCAGAAAAATTAAAAATCAATGAAAAGCCAAAAAATGATCCTGAATGCTTAAGGTAAGAGTTGCCTGTTATATTTTGATGTAACATCTGGTAATTTTTTAAGTTGTCAACTGTATTTCAGCATAAAACAAAATGTATAGATTTTTAAGTTCAGAGGAAGTCTATTTGCATTCAAAAACATGCTAATAAGCAAATGTTTCACTGCCAGAAAGTGCTACACGTGAGTCTTGCAATGCATTAGGTTGATAAGACTGAAGTTAATTTTTAAGGTATAAATTTCTTATACCTTATGGACTCAGTATTATTTATATTCTAATAGACTATGCCCAAGTAGTGGTCCCACAACTCTCCTTTCTGTTATTACTAATTTTTGGTGGGGGAGGGGAGTGGTAATGATTGAAATTATTTTTATCTTTCTAGATTTCAGGAGGAAAAAAAATCACAATCTGCTATTTTACTTGAAATTTATTACTCTGATTTTGTGCCTAGGGAATGAAAATGCATTTTCTGCATGAAATATTTAGATGCTTTATATGCATATGGATAGTGAAAGAATGGTAGATGTTTGAAGTGTGTAGTCATATACAGAAGGAGAATTCCCCCTGGTTTATTAATTTGACTATTATTTATTAATAATTCAATATTATATTTGCCAGCTTAATTTTAAAGAAGTTCCTATGCTTTCTAGATGTGATATAAGAAATCTCATTACCAAATCTAGGAAGAAACAAATGAAGCCTTCTTTCACATAAATCATATAGGAAATATGTCCACCAGAGCTGAACAAATGCTTCATATTAGCAGTGTATTGCCTTAGGCCATAATGTTAGTAGATTGTGGGAAAATATTTGCAATTTAATTTTATGTTAAGTTTTATAAGCATGAAATATCAATCTCTTGGGTGATATGTGTGATGCAGAATGAGTTTCTGTAATGACAATCTGCTCATTGATTTTTTTTACACTTTTATAAATGGTCATGCCCAGTGGTATCATTATAATTAGTAGTGTAAGGCTTCCAATATGAACTTCAGTTTTGTGGTTTATCACTCAGTCATAAAACCTTGCCCTGGGTTAAAATTAAACACACCAAATCTGTTAGGGAGTGTTCTTTCCTTCACAGATGGTGACAGAGGAAATTTGGATAGAAAGAAACATCAATCCATAAACATAGTCTAGTCTTTACATTTTAGCAGTTGTTAAATGAGATGCCAATATTGATCAATTCCCATTTTAAATTATTTTATGTATATGTAACTTAGTTTCCCTATGGACAAGTTCTATTAAAATCATTTCAAGTGTGAAGAGCAGGGTCAAAGTACCAAGTAGAAAGATTTTAGGAGAGAGGAACGTAAGTCGAATACCTAGTGCAGCAACAGGAAGCTAATGATGGCAAGAAACGATACGGCATTTATTCAGCTTCATCGTGAAAGCCAAAATCAAGTTGGATTTGTCCCTAAATTTTGGAATAGAACTGTCTTCATCCAGGTGTTCAGCAGTACCCTGAATTCTATAATGGTTGCCTTTCTCTTAATTTTTCAAGTTTCATGCTACTGGTGTGGATACTATTTTTATAGCCAGATTCCTCAAAGTTGGCATTGCTAACATTTTATGCCAGGTTCTTCTTTTGGTGCAGGGCTGTAATATGCAATGAAGGTGTTTAGCAGCAATCCTGACCTCTGCCCACTAGATGACAGTAGCACCCCTGTCCCTGAGTTGTGCCAACTAAAAATGTCTCCTGACAACTGCTAGCTGTCCCCTGGGTGGAGAGGGGTGAGCAAAATGGTCCCCAGTTGAGAACCAGTTTTATAATAGTGCTTTTATTAAACTTTAACCAGTGAGAAAACAGTTATAAAAAACTAATATTACTTTATTTCTGTGAGCTTATTGTTTCTTCTTTTTGTAATTATAAGAAATACATATTTTACTCTATTGAATTCTTTTATAATCATTTGTTTTAGTTAATCTGCCATGTTCGGGTTGTTATATTCAACCTTGATCTGTCATTAATGTAGAAAACCAGTATTTGCATTCACAATGGTCTAATGGTCTCTGCTGTAGGTAATCTTTCTCTATTTGTAAATATCAAGATGTTTGTTTATTTACAGTTTCTGATTTGAAGAGTGTGGGATCATCAGTTCACACATGTTAAGACAGCTAACTTGTAGAATATTGCTATGATTCACGCTTAAACCAGAAGTTGGGGTAATTCATAAGAAGTCCCTCAAAGGCTATGTAACCACACTGAGCTAGTTTTTTTTTTCAATTGTTATTTTTATTTATGTCTTACATTACTGTATATTCCCCATAGGTTTCCCACCACCAATTCACCTGTGTACCGTCACCACAGTCCCCTGTGCTCCCCTCTCCCCTGTTCTGAGCCCCAATCCTCCCCCCCTCTTGCTGATTGTCGCTCTTATATTTGGTTCCCCTATATTCCTGTTATAAGTGAGACCATTTGATATTTTTGTTTTTCCTTTTGGCTTATTTTGCTGAGCATGATCCCTTCTAGTTCCATCCATGTTGCTGCGAATTGCATGTGTTTATCTTTTTTGAATGGTGAATAGTATTCCATTGTGTATATATACCACATTTTCTTGATCCAGTCATCTATTTTTGGGCATCTGGGTTGTTTCCATACCTTCGCTATTGTAAATAGTGCTGCAATAAACATACGGGTGCATGTATCCTTTTGAATTAGTGTTTTTGTGTCCCTTGGGTATATTCCCAAAAGTGGTATTGCTGGGTTGTGTGGTAGCTCCACGTTTATTAGTTTGAGGAAATGCCATATGGCTTTCTGTAGTGGTTGGACCAGTTTGCATTCCCACCAGCAGTGCAGTGTAGAAGAGTTCCTTTTTTTGCACATCCTCGCTAGCATTTGTTGTTGCCTGTTTTTTTAATGTGCGCCATTCTCACTGGCGTGAGGTGGTATCTCATTGTGGTTTTGATTTGCATTTCCCTGATTATAAGTGATATTGAACATTTTTTTAATATATGGCCATACTACCAAAAGCAATTTACAGATTCAGTGCTATTCCAATAAAAATATCAATGACATTCTTCAAAGAAATAGAACAAATATTGATGAAATTCATATGGAACCACAAAAAACCTCAAATAGCCAAAGCTCTCCTGACTAAAAAGAAAGAAAATGGAGGGATTATACTCCCAGATTTCAAACTACACTACAGAGCCATGACAATTAAAACAGCATGGTACTGGAACCAAAACAGAAGCACAGACCAATGGAATTGAATAGAAAACCCAGACATAAATCTACATACCTATGGACAACTAATCTTTGACAAAGGAGTGAAGAATATGCAATGGAACAAGGTTAGCTTGTTCAGTAAATGGTGCTGGGAAAGCTAGACTGCTACATGCAAAAAAATGAAGCTAGACTACTATCTCATGCCATGTACAAAACCCAACTCAAAATGGATAAAAGACCTGGATGTAAGACCTGAAACCATAACATTTATAGAAGAAAATATAGGCAAAACTCTACACGACATACATCACAGCAGAATCTTTAAAGACACATCCCAAAAAGTGAAGGAAGTCAAGAAAAGATAAACAGATGGGACTACATCAAACTAAAAAACTTCTGTACAGCATAGAAACAATAATCAAAACGAACAGATACCCTACTAATTGGGAGAAAATCTTTTTGCACACAATACAGCCGGTAAAGGACTGATAACTAAAATCTACAAGGAGCTCACACAACTCAACAAAAACAAGGTCAACAATCCAATCAGAAAATGGGCAGAAGAGCTAAAAAGACACTTCTCCAAAGAAGAAAAGCAAATGGCCAACAGATATATGAAAAAATGTTGAGCTAGTTTTTTCATACAGTCTAGGGAGGACACCTGTGATGGAGCTCAGGGCCATGAGAGGCAGTAAGCATAGAGTTTAAGATTAGAAACCCCTTTGAACCCCAGCTCTGCTATTTACTAAAGTAGTGACCTTGGGCAAGTAATTTCACTTGCCTCAGTCTCTGCATCTACAAAAGGTTAATATAGTGACCACTTTGCAAGATTATACTACAAAATAAAGGACTGTAGTATACAAAATCCTTAGAACAGTGACTGGCACACAGTAAATGTTCTATAGATATTAGGTATCACTAAGATAAGTTTTCACTTCTCATTTAACTTCTATTTCATACTATCCCTGAGGATACCATACTTTCCAAACTTCTTTTTTTCAGCTTTTTCTCCTTGGGTGGGGGGGGGGTCCTTTAAATGCAGAGGCTCCCTAAAGCTGATCATTGATTGCTTTCTTCCTTTGTGCTCTCTCATCTGGTCTAATGGTTTTCATCCAGATAATTTTCAAATCTTTGTGCCTAATCCCTCTTTCCTAAATACCAGTGCTGAATTCCTAACAGTTTAGTGTCAACATAGAAATATATCAGAAGGAATGCTGCCCTGATTAACAAAGAAAATAAAAAATATCTTACCAGATTTGGGACTCCCTGGTGGCACAATGGGTTAAGCGCAGCACTGTTGAGCTGTAGCTGCTTGTGAGTTCAGTCCCCCACCAGGGAGCTTCCTACATGGCAAGCAGATCTCTCCAGCCTTGCCCTTGCTCCCCTCGGCAGTGTATTTCCTTCGATCTGCCTGTTCTGCTCCCCGCTCTGTCTCTGGTGAAGCCTCTCACTGCCCCACACCACTGGCCTGCACCCCAGCTTGTATGCATAAATAAATCAATCTTTTAAAAATATATCTTACCAAATTCAAAAGCCTTCTTGATCTGTGCCTAACCATTACCCTCCCGCAGTTCTGTCACATTCCCCAGCTTACCAGAGCCTCTGAGCGCTATTTGTGATATTTCATATGCCACAGATCTTCATACATCTCTATCCTTTTCTCTTTCCATTAGCTAAAATTCAACTTAATATTCAAGGCCCAATTCACATTTCATTTTCATCAGGATATTGCTCAAATTTAAAATATAGCAGGCATTTTTGACATGTTCCCAAATCATATAATTCTCACCCTACACCAGTTCATCATCATGTTTTGTGACTTTACCCTCCAAAATCTTTCTTGAGTCCTCCCCCTAACCCATCTGTATCACAAATACTCCAGTTCTAACCATTGCACTCTCTCACCTGGATGGCAGTAGTAATCTCTTTTTTTTTTCCTTGCTCCTCATCCGTTTTGCACGCTCGCATCCATTGTAAATTGTATCATTCTGTACCCTTATTAAAATCATTCAAAGACTTCATAATGAACACAGTAAAACCTAAAGTTCTTAACATGGCCTACATGATGTCACAGTATGGCCTGCAACTATCTCCCTGATGTTATTTTCAACCATGGCCCCCTTTTAACTTTGCTCATTCAAGCACTTTAAACTTTTTCTACTGAGGAACTTTGTCTAGAACTTTCCTTCTCCTAGTTTCATTTTTTTGCATGTGGCTGTCCAGTTTTCCCAGCACCATTTATTAAATAGACTGTCCTTGTTCCACTGCATTTTCTTTGCTCCTTTGTCAAAGATTAGCTGTTCATAGATATGTGGCTTTAATTCTGGGTATTCTATTCGGTTCCATTGGTCTTTCTGTCTGTTTTTGTTCCAGTACCATGCTGTCTTAA
>PVIJ01017920.1:0-27920 GCA_004024925.1 Scalopus aquaticus | reverse complement strand
TCAATGACATTCTTCAAAGAAATAGATCGACTACTGATGAAATTCATATGGAACCACAAAAAACCTCGCATAGCTAAAGCCCTCCTAACTAAAAAGAAAGAAAATGGAGGAATTTCACTCCCTGATTCCAAACTATATTACAAAGCCATAATAATTAAAACAGCATGGTACTGGAACAAAAACAGACAGAAAGACCAATAGAACTGAATAGAATACCCAGAATTAAAGCCACATATCTATGAACAACTAATCTTTGACAAAGGAGCAAAGAAAATGCAGTGGAACAAGGACAGTCTATTCAATAAATGGTGCGGGGAAAACTGGACAGCCACATGCAAAAAAATGAAGCTAGACTACAACCTCACACCCTGCACAAAGGTCAACTCAAAATGGATAAAAGACCTGGATGTAAGACCTGAAACCATAAAATGTATAGAAGAAAATATAGGCAAAACTCTACATGACATACATCTCAGCAAAATCTTGAAAGACACATCCCTCAAAGCAAAGGAAATGAAAGATAATATAAACAGATGGGATTATATCAAAATAAAAAGCTTCTGTACAGCAAAAGAGAAATTAACCAAAACTAACAGACATCCTACCAACTGGGAAAAGATCTTTGCACACAATACATCTGATAAAGGACTGATAACAAAAATTTACAAGGAACTCACAACTCAACAAAAAAAAAAGCCAATAACCCAATCAAAAAATGGGCAGAAGAGCTCAAAAGGCACTTCTCCAAAGAAGAAAAGCAAATGGCCAACACATACATGAAAAAATGCTCAACATCATTTATAATCAAGGAAATGCAAATCAAAACCACAATGAGATACCACCTCACACCTGTGAGGATGGCACACATTAAAAATACAGGCAACAACAAATGCTGGAAAGGATGTGGAGAAAAAGGAACTCTTCTACACTACTGGTGGGAATGTGAACTGGTCCAACCACTATGGAAAGCTGTATGGCGATTCCTCAGACTGCTAAACATGGAGCTTCCATACAACCCAGCAATCCCACTTTTACCCAAAGGATGCAAAAACACTAATCCGAAAGGATACATGCACCCGTATGTTCATTGCGGCACTGTTCACAATAGCAAAGGTATGGAAGCAACCCAGATGTCCAAAAATAGATGATTGGATCCAGAAGATGTGGTACATATACACTATGGAATACTATTCAGCATGGAAAGAAGATAAACACATGCAATTTGCAGCGACATGGATGGAATTAGAAGGGATCATACTCAGTGAAATAAGCCAGAAAGGAAGAGAAAAATATCGAATGGTTTCACTTATAACAGGACTATAGAGAGGCCGGGTGGGAGAGAGAAAATCAGTGGGGGGCGGGGGGGAGGGAGGTGGAGGGAGGGAAGGAAAAGGGCACAAAATGGAATAGAAAAGAACACAAGGGACCATGGAGATGGATCACGGGTGAATTGGTGGTGGGCTACCCAAGGGGAATACAAAATGTAAAAGACATAAATAACAATAAAAATATATATTTAAAAAAAAAAAAGGTGTGATATCAATTCCTGAAGTATGACAGTCAGATTCTCAATGAATATTATTGGTCAATTAAAACAAAGAGGGTCTAACTATTTACCATCTTACTAGTTTGGCCAAACCAGCTATATAGAATAAATTTACGTTAGCTTCTAGGTACAAGAATACGTAAGATATATACCATTTCAAAATAGAGAACATGCACAAAATATATATTTAAATAAATAAACATGAGGTAGGAGAAAGTAGTCAATATATCTCCTCATTTCATCTTTACAGCAAGTATTTACTGAACAGAGGGTTCATTCACATATTGAAAAGAAGTATAAACATATTTATGCAACTTAATATGAAAATCAGTAGTTACAGGTCCATGTTACTGTCTCTTGAGTTGGACTTGATCTTAAATTGCTAAATTTGTTAATTCATTATGATTAGCATTCAAAGTTTCCGGAGAGCTAAACAGTTAATTAGAAAGGCTTAAGAAAGAAAACAATACCTTGTTAGTGGAATTGTTTTTTCCTGGGAAATAAGGATGAGGTTTTCAACTTACTAAAAAAAAAAAAAAAAAAAAGATAAACTTTTAGCTTAATGCTAATTTAACCAACCTGTAATTTTTGCTGCCTTTTCCTCTTGATTTACTCGGTTCTCATCATCATCTTCATTATCTTCTTCAAAGTCATCTAAGTTGCCAATGTCAGCCTGCTTCATACTCATCAAACTAGCCAAACTTTGCATGTCTTCGTCCCTATATTAATAATTTAAAATAAACAATTCATCAAATGACATTCCTTGAAAAGGACTGTTTAAGAAAGTAATATATTCCTTCTATGATCTAAACATTTATGAAAGAATATCTAAAAATCTAAGTACTCAAATTCATTAATTTTTAAATAGTAGGCTTAATTACTAAAAAGCAAAGAGAAATAAAAATTAACTCATTAGAAGTTAATTTAATTCTGTGCTGTAGATCTATGGAAGACTAAAAATTCCCTCATGGGATTTAAGAATGGTTTCTTAATCATGAAGTCTAGGGAAAAAAACATATTCCATAAAACAGTGGGGCAGTTTACATATCAAATGAGATCTAAACTTTAAAATATTTAAGCTTTCAAAAGGAATTAGAATGGAAACTCTTAATCTGAAGTCCATGAACCCTTTTGGGTTTGTGGGTAGGAAGGAAAAGAAGTGGTAAATCCTTATAAATTATCTTGAAAACTTGTTTAAACGTACACTTTTCTCAAAGAGGCTATTAACTCCCAAAAGTTAAAGAACTACTTTAACAGAAAAGGGTTCCTGAAGCAAAGTCTATCCTTATTAAGAATTACAAAAGGGAAAAATTATCTGGGTTGATTATAAGTTAAAAGCCATGTATTTGATAAAATGTAATAATGGTTTTATGTTGAAATATTTTAAATATAAATTCATAAAGTTTAAATACTCTACATGTAAAATGATTTTGTTTTCCTCATTTATTACTTTCACCTTAAATTTCAAATAAACTACAGCATATAAAATTGAGTCATATTTAATACTATATGCAAACTAAATCTAAATCTGATATACATCCCCAAAATCCAGAAAGTCAAATTAAAACACTTTCTACAAAAAACCCTGCAAAACCGTAGGGTGTTTTTTGTAAAATTATGCATCTTAATATCCATTTATCTTCTAAACAAGTATGACTTTGTGCAGATTAAACTGTTTTAAATTCTCTTCTTTTAATCTCATGTAAACTGAGCAAGTAACAAAATCATTCCACCTTTTAAAAGTAAATTTAGGGACAAAATCTGCAGGACCAAAGGAAGTTATATTACTTTGTATGAACACTGTACAAACTGCTCACATATTTATAAGGAATAATTTCAAGATACTGTATTATTCTTAAAATGTTAACTTGCTTAATTCCTTCGTATTTTAACCTGGAATCTTTCCCTTTGGGAAAGGTCAGGATGCAAGGAATGAGGAGAGAGGGATTTCAGGGTATTATAGAATTCTCCACCCAAATTAAGATACCATTTTCGACTGAATTTCCTCTTACCCAGATATCAGTGAATGGTGCGATTCACTTACTGCTATTGACCAGGGGAAGGGACGCCACCTTCAAAGGACAAGCTGATTTTGTTTTCACGCTTCTTCATGTGTTCCTTTTGCTTTCATAATGACTTGAACTTCAGGATAAGGGTCTTATTTTTAATTTCTCAGTATTTAAGTCCACAATCTCAGGTCCTGAGAGGAAATACTAATTGCTTCCATTCCATTCCATATCCCTACCACACTCACTCAGAAACCAGCTTTCCAGAGAAGAGGCTTACTGTTATCTATCAAGTCATTTGCTGTCCTAGAGATGAGTGCCAAACATCTCATTCTGACTGACGCAGAGAATCCAGTCTTAAATCAGACAGATAGACATGGCCAATTATAGTAAACACATTCCACTAGGTCAAATACATTCATAACTGTGATTCAGACTGGACTGAAATATTCAGAGCTGCTCTCTTCCCCTGACCTTTTAAGTCAAAGCATATAATTTTCATTTCTCTTCTTTCTGATTTTCCACTCTACTACACCCATAACATACACTTACCCTTGACTTGACTGTATACAAGGGTGAATGTTACTTTTTTCCTCCTAGTTATGTATGTTCAATTCATTTTATTCAGTTAGAATTTTGCTCTTTTAGTAGATTAGAACTTGGTATAAGAATTATTTTTGTACTACTGCCTATTCAGTGAGTAAGAAGTGATTTTTGAAAGAATGATTATTATATCAAACTGTTTATCTAATTGTGCCATCCTATATAATTTTTGGAAGGCTGAGTCAAAGAACATGAATTGGCAAAAGTTCCTTTAGTTCTTTCATCCTTCTTATCTTACACTTTTTAGTTGAGTTTCCTCTCATGTATCAGTTGCAACAAACAAGTTTACATATTGAAATGTTTGTATTTCAGAGTACAGCTCCTTACACTGAAGACAATGTAATATAAAACAAACATGTATGATACCCTATAATATATAATTTAAAATCTGAAACCTGCAATAATCATGCTTATTCATTCACTGGAGTCAAGAGATCATAAATAACAAGTTCATTTAATTCAGCCTATGATACAAAGAATGGCAAGAATGACTGGTATGTGGTAAGATGTTCTCAGCTGTTGCCAGTCTACTTAAGTCAAAAGCTTTTTACCTACAGTGCTTTAAAACACACTCTAAAGCAGTTTATTTGACAAAAGATACTTACGTAGCTTTTCCTTCCCGAAGGAAAATGCAAGATAATGAAAACTGGAGTGTGGCAGATACAACTTTTTTAGACAATGGCTTGAATTTTAACTTGACATCAGTCTGAGTTGGCATAGGGCTTGCATACTGTTTCATATTGATGCTGCTAGTAGCAAGAGCTTTCCTTCGACCAGAAGGGGATTCCTGGGATACAAAAAATAATGATATGATTTGTAGTTACTTATTTTATAACCAAATATTTTTAAATACTATTTTGATAACTTATTAAATAACGGCTAAGAACGTCCTTCTGCAATGAATTCCTATAACAAAATGAAATAAAATTTTATCTTTTTAAAAATAATTTTATGAGGTAACACTGGTTTACAACACTGTATATGAGTCAGAGGTGTATGTTCACACTTTAAATGTATGTTACCACACCACATGCACCATCAAGGGACCCACAGTCCTCCACCAAGTCCACAGGGCCCCCTCCTCCTTTTGTTCTCCACCTTCCCACTCCCCATCTTGAATTCTCTATTTTATAGTCATATTTGTAGGGTTCTGGTTTGGTTTCATCTAGCCCTTTTCCTTCTCTCTATATTCCACATAAGAGTGACACCATTTATTATTTGTCTTTCTCCTCCTGGCTTACTTTGCTTAGTATAATCCCCTCTAGTTCCATCCATGCTGTAATGAATGGCAAGAGTTCATTTTATATCTTTATGTAAGGCAAATATGAAATTGGAGACAGCTGGTTGAAGATGAAATAAGGGAAGACTAGAACAACTCTAAATATCTCAGGGAAGGAAAAGCAAGTAATGAAAACTAGGGCAGAAAGACTCCAGGGCTCCTGTTAAAAAGGATGTAACACATGGCTAGGTATCAAATACTCAACAAATGTTTTCCTTTCTTTGATTATACTTAACATATAATCTAATGATCATTCTCCTTCCTGAATGTCTATAATTTATTAAATAGAAATCCCAGCTCATGTGGCATTCTACCTCATTTTTGCCTACAGTATCTGAAATCTATCTATTCCGTAACTTTGAGCCTTATTTCTTCCCAGGACTTTTTCCTAGTTATTCCTATCTGTAGTTCTCTCTCCCACCCCTAAAACTACATATATTAAGGAAGAAACAGCTGATTTCTCTGATCCCATGCCTGTGGCAGACACTACTAATTGACGATGGTAGACCTCAAAATTCTTCTCAACACAGAGATTGCCAATTCACTGGCATTGGAACACCAAGTGAGGCTTATTTGCTATCAAAGGTGCTTAACTTTCCAGTAATAAGGTATCTCATTTCAAAGATATATTTACAAAATACAAAATAGCTTCTAAGAATATATGAACATGAAAACAGGACAGCAAAATAATGACTGTGCATTCATGAGGTATAACACATGGTGTCAATTAGTACAAATACTAATGTACACATGGTGTCAATTCTGGAGAGATAGATGATGAATAAGACATGTACATAATAATGTAAGACATTATTGCTGACTATATGTTCTAATGGCAAGGGAAAATCTTCAGATGTAGGATAATTTGTAAATAATGTATAACAGACTTCATATACCACCACTCCT
Source organism: Scalopus aquaticus (assembly GCA_004024925.1). NCBI lineage: Eukaryota > Metazoa > Chordata > Mammalia > Eulipotyphla > Talpidae > Scalopus > Scalopus aquaticus. The sequence continues at coordinate 21,580 of PVIJ01017920.1, read as the reverse complement.
TAGGGTTTACTGGTCAGGGAATTCAGACATAAATCTAAGACCTAATTTCCAAGTTGTCTGGATCTTGAGTTAATTCAGTAAACTTAAACCTTGGTAACCTTCCCTATAACGAAAGGAAACTAAAGAGAAATCCATTTAAGTTCTACAATAGTTTTCCATAAAATTACTCAATTATACAAGCAGGAAAAACCAATAACCTTTGCGTTATTATTATTGTCCTATGATTGACAGTCACCTAAAAGGAGGATATACTAATTTAATCAACACATAAAAGCAGCATTTAAAAAAAAATGACATTTCTACCAACAGAACAAGTAAAAATGTAATGTAGCATCCCTAAAGAATACCTTATTTTAAAATGTGGTCTTATCTGTCAGATTATGTGCTGTAATATTATACAGAACTATTAGTGCATGTAGATACCTTGTGAATGAATTTCAAAATGCATCAAGCACTTGAGAAGGATTTAAGCCCTCTCAGAAGAAATACTTAAGAATATGCAAATACCCTCAACTGAATCAAGTTGAACAGATGTGACTATCCCAAACAATACAAATGTTCTTTCCCTAGTCGCTACTGTCAATCAAAGAATAAGATTAAGGTCCAAGGTTCTGACAATGTGCAAAATGAAAAAGTACGATCAGGGAGTATCAATTTATTACACCAATATGAACAATAATCTCTTATTGTACCTTTAGAATAGCTAACAACTTCTACATATAATATAGGATTTAAAACCTCTGTTTGGAAAGCATGACATACAAACTGTCACATTATTTTCAGATTTTGTTAAATCTGTTCCACAAAGTATGACATCGATTCTTAAATAATAATTAATTTTACAATATAACCAAATAACTAAATTACTAAAATTAAGATAACTTGGAAATTAGCATAATTCTGAAAGTTCAGCTGGTTAGTTCCCGCAAAATCTAGACTTTTGATGACTAAATTCTGTCCATTTCATTCTTAGGTAAAAACTATATAGAAAATATTTTCTGGTGAACTCAGGGTATATTTAAGGATTTAGCAAATTGGTATCTGTGAAAGGAAATAAAAGCAACTAAATTCTATACACAATTAGCTGTAATGCTTAATCTAGCAATTACTTATCCAGCAACAATGAGCAGAATAGAGAGCTCTTTTGAGTCTACAACAACTGTTCCTAATATTAACACAGGTTCTCTGTGTCCTTATTGGGAAGAGATTTGAATGGTGTTCCTAGTAATTATTCACCCAGCTCAGACATCATTTCCCTTCCTAAAATTAACTACTCATAGAAAATATTTTTCTAAAAAAACAGTAATGAGAAAAACATGAAGGTCTTTCACTTTAACCTTTGTTCCAGAGAGTTTTCTCACTTTTTATAAGCATCAACTCTAAATTTTTACCCATCCAGCATTGATATCATTGCTACTATCAGTTCTATACAGAATAAAATGAATGATGACTGCACTGCTCTATGAGCATGTTTTGGCATATAACAGCTCTCCTTGAAAGGTGAAGGGTCAGCCTGGCAAAAAGTTTAGAGAGAATTTTGATACTGTTACCAGATTCCTAATGCTATTTCATCACGTCAGGTTGGACAAGACAAAAATAAGAAAAGAAAAACATTAAGAGAAACCCTTAGGGAAAGGAAGTTAGATGACAAAAGTCAGCAGGAAGAGTTGAAACATATGTAAGATTAAATACCATTCTATGAATCCAGGCTTATCTGTTTATTTGTAAATCTGGCAACATATTGGTAATTATTTCAAAATTCCAAGCAGAGCTCTTAAATTTTAGTGTTTAAAAACAAAATAAAACTAGAACAACTTGTTGAAAATTTAGATGCCTGAATCCTACCTCTGGAGATCCTAGATTAATAAAACTAAAGATGGGCCCAGGAATCTGCTTAATTTGTACAAATAATGCCATCATTTATCGCCGCCCTCCCCCCCCACCTCCCATCCCATACCCTACCTCTACTACCAGGTGATTCTGCTCCATTCAATTTAAAATCAACACTTTCAGAAATACTTCCCCTAAGGAATTTGTCACATAAAATTATTTTCCTTAAGAAATCTTGATCTCACTTTCTTAACAATTCTCATTGCTACTAAAAGAAATTAACCTATATACTTCCTTTACTTTTGAAATTCAGTCTCTTGTATTTGTAGTCAGATAAACCTGGATTAGAATGTGGCACCAACACTTTTTCCTTGGTTAATCTTTGCTATATTTCTTCAGACATCTGAGATTCATTTTCACACTCTGATTGGCAAGTATTTTTAGCAGTGGAACATTACCAAGCACTAATAAGAATGTGAAACAACACAAACTCTCTTGTACTGCTGGAGAGTTTCAATTGACACACCACTTTGTAAAGTAATTTGATATTACCTTTTAAAGTTAGACACATGCACACCTTATGTCTATAATCTGGTTCACATGTGCAATAATTCATCTAGTACATATTTCTAGAATGGGAATTACCAGTCATAGGATAAGGAAATGTTCATCTTTACCAGAAAATGTCAAATTGTTTTCCAAAGCAGTTGTATTGATTTACACTTTGTTTTTGTTTTTTTAATAATTTGTTTACAATGTTTACTCTTTCTTCTCTGGTATAGTCTCCATAGTAATATACACTTTGTTTCCATTGTTTTATGTTTACTGACACTTGATAATTTCTGTCTTTTTCATTTTTGCTAATCTGAGATTAAATATACTTCTTTATAGACTTAATTGCATTTCTCTAATGACTAATGACATTGATTCTTCCCTCATAGCTTATTGATCATGTGTTTTTCTTCTGTGAAATCTCTGTGCTTATTTCTACTGTGCTGCTTATCTTTTTCTGGTACTAAATCAATTGTCACTAAATGTGTGCTGCAAATACACATCTGATAAAGAACAATCACCCAAAATATACAAAAGTGAAAAAAAAAATAACATTATTACATTGTTGTATTCTCTCTCACTATAAAATCTTTCTAATAAGTCCAATTTCTTGATTTTAAAATGAAGTCAACCTTTTACAGTTTGTGGTTTTGCATTTGTTTGAGGAAAATATTTCCAATTCTGAGGTCACAAGACTATTTCCCTACAATAACTTCAAAATTTGACTATTGACTTGAAACTCAAAACTTTTTTTTTTCTTTTTTTTTTTTTAATTTATTTATTTATACATACAAGCTGGGGCACAGGCCAGAGGCGTGGGGTGGCGAGAGGGCTCACCAGAGACAGAGTGGGGAGCAGAACAGGCAGATCAGAAATACACTGCTGAGGGGAGCAGCGGGTGAGGCAGGAGAGGTCTGCCGCACCATGTGGGATTCTCCCTGGCTGGGCGTCGAACTCGCGTCGCCGCTGCCGACAGCTCCACAGCGCAACGCTCAACCGCTGCGCCACCGGGGAGGCCCCGAAACCCAAAACTTTTGACTCTACTATTATGGGTGACTTGGTAGTGAAATAAGTGAAATATTTGAAGTAAGTGAAGAAACTGAAAAACGACTTGGAAGACTTCTTTACAGACTCCTCTTCTTCCTTCCCTACATAAATAGACATAGATGACAAAACCGACACAGATATAACGGAGTTATATTTATCAGTAGTTATGTTATTAGAAATTAAATCTGAAATTTAAAACATTCAAGTCAAACAAAACTAAAAAACATGCTAACAAAGAACATATTTTCATAAATATTTTAAGACTTTGTTTTTTAGAATGTTTTAGGTATACAACAAAATTGAGAAGTACAAACCCTGACACATGCATAACCTCCCCCATTATCCATGTATCTCACCCAATGATACACTGCTTACCAAGGATGGACCTACATTAATATATCATAATTATCCCATGTCTACAATGTATCTTAGGGTTCACTTGTAGTGGTCTTCATTATCTGGGTTTGGACAAAGGAATAATGACATATATCCTCTCCCCACCCCCCATTCCTGACAACTACTTAATTTTTTTTTTTACTGTCTATACAGTTTTGCCTTTTTTAGAACATTATAGAGTTGGAATCATACACTACGTAACCTTTCCTGATTGGCTTCTCTCATTTAGCAATATGCATGTAAGCTTCCTCCATGTCTTACTATGGCTTGATAGGTCATTTCTTTTTAGTACTGAACAATATCCTTTTAATGTACTATTTTATCTGTTCATCTCCTGAAGGACACTGTGGTTGCTTCCAAGTTTTGGCAATTACAAATAATGCTACTATAACCATCTATGTTGATCAGGGTTTTGTGTGGACAAGAATTTTCACTTAATTTGGGTAAATATTAAAGAGTCCTTCAGAACATGCAATTAAGAGCAGTATGTCTACTTTTCTACAAAACTATCAAGCTGTCTTCCTCGTTGATGTACCATTTTCCATTCCCACTAGCAATCTATGAGAGTTCCCGTTGCTCTATTTTCTCACCAGCCTTCTGGCCATTTTAATAGGTGTGTAATGGTATCTTATTCTTGTTTGAATTTGCATTTCCCCAAAGACTTTTAACATGGAGCACCTTTCACATGCTATTTGCCAACTGTATATTTTATTTGGTGAAGTAGCTCTTAAGGTTTTAGTTTATTTTTTAGTGGGGTTACTTGTGTTTTTTTTTTAACTTTTGTATATTTTGGGTGATAGTTCTTAATCAGACGTGTCTTTTGCAAATATCTTCTTTAGGTCTATAGCTTGTCTTCTTATTGTCTAGAAATTTTTTTTCAAAAAGCGTATGGTTAAATTTTAATGAAGTCCAGCTGCTCCATTATTTCTTTCATGGAAACATGCCATTGGTTTTGCATTTTAAGATCTATCACCATACCTGAGGTCATCTAGGTTTTCTGCTATATTACCTTCTAAGAGTGCTCTAGGTTCACAATTTACGTTTATGTCTATATCCACTCTGAGTTAATATTTTGAATGATATAATCTATGTCGAGATTTATTTTTTTGCATGTTGATATCCAGTTGTTCCAGCACCGTTTGTTGAAAAGACTCTGTGCTCCATTTTGCTGTCTGTGCACCTCTCTCAAAGATCATTTGGCTAAATTTATGGAGGTCTATTTCTGGGTTCTCTTTTCTATCCCACTTATCTCTATGTATATTCCCTAACCAATGCCATATTGCCTTGATTATTGTAGCTTTATAATTAGTCTTGAATTCAGGTAGTGTCAGTTCTTTAATATTGTTTTGGCTACTCTGGGTCATTACCTCTTCATATAAACTTTAGAATCAGTGTGTCACTGTCCTAAAATTACTTGCTGGAATTTTCACTGGAATTGCACTGAAGCATAGATCAAGTTGGAAAGAAATGACCTCTTGACAATATTAAGTCTTCTAATCCTCTCCATTTATTTAGTTCTTTTTTAAAATTTATAACTAAGAATTTCATTTTGGAGAATGAAAATAAAAGACATTTTTAATTTCAAATTCTACTTGCTTATTGTTGATATACACAAAGCAAATGGCTTTAGTATGAAAATTTTGTATCCTGCTGATTATCTTGCTATAATCACTTACTAGTTTCAGTATTTAGTTGCTGTTTTCTCTTTGGGTTTGCTATGTACATGATCATGTATTTTACGAACAAAACCAATTTCATATATTCCTTCCCAATCTGCAAACATTTCCCTTTCTTGTCTTATTATATGGCAAGGACTTCCATCAATGTTGAAAAGGAGTGGTAAGAGGGGACATCTTTGCCTTTTACCTGATCTTAGTGGAAAGGTCTTGGTTTTTCATCATTAAGTATGATATTAGGTAGTCATAGTTTTTATAGATGTTCTTTATTAAGCTGAGAAAGTTCTCGCTGAAACTAATTGAAGTTTTTCTTTTTTCTTCATCTACTGATATCTGATTATTCTTTTGTAGTTTGTAGATGTGATGGATTACATTAATGGATTTTCAAATATTCAATCAGTCCAAGGAGGGAAGAGGAGGGAAAAGGAGAGGGGAGGGGAGCACAGGGGAAGGTGTGTGTGAACACAACAGACTATGGTGGAGGATTATAGGTGTAAAATAATGGTAGTTCAATTAAAAAAAATTTAAAAAAAATATTGACCCAATCTTGCACTTGATGGTGGGATGCAATTCTTTTATATTTTTCTGGATTCAATTTGCTAATATTTTGCTGAGGCTATTTGTATCTATGCTAATGAGAGGTATTAGTCTACGGTTTTCTTTTCCTGTAATGTCTTTGTTGATTGTGGTTTAGAGTAATGCTAGCCTCACAGTATTAGTCAGAAGTACTCACTCTGCATCTATGCTCTGAAACAAACTGTCAGGAACTGGTATATAGTTTCTTTAACTGTTTGGTAGAATTCATCAGTGAATCCACCTGCGATTGTTGTTTTCTGTATATTCTCTATACAAAACAATTTAATGTGAAGTGTAACTATTTTACATTTTTACAAATCTCTTCAATGTCTTTGTCTCTCTAAAATCTCATTGATGTCTGGCTTAACACCAAGCTGGATTCTCATATCTATTCTCATATTCAATCTGTTGTTTGCATTGAAGTATATGATTAAAATCTAGCCTGACATAGGTAAGTAGCTGAAAAATACAGGATATCTTAATGACATTTTCTGATAATTTGGGGCCTTACTTTTTACAATATCAAAACTCCACAAGTGGTAGTTTCTTAGAGATTATTAGTAATGAGGAATATGAAATCATATCAATAAAATTCTCAAACATTAAAATTCAATGCTCTATCATCAAAGCTGAATGAATTTTTACTCACAAATGATTTTCTAAATGTTGACAAATTTTATTATATAATATCAAAATAACAATGTTTGCTTTTCTATCAGTACCTGTTCCATAAGAAAAACCTTGAAGCACTGGGAAATTATCAAGCTTAAGGTGGTGAATGTAAGTTTTGAAAACTCTAATTTTTTTTCCTGTCCAATTATGTTTATTGAGGTAAAATGGGTTACATCTCTGTATCTGCTTTGGTGGTTTTAGGTTAAAAACTCTGCACTGCCAGCACCCCAACAATCCTCCAACCATGTTTCCCCTTCTTACCTTCATTACCTTCCTACTACCACTCGCTCCCAGGTATGCTCTCCCTCTGGCTGCCTCAGTTTTACACTTAGATGTTAAGGGTTTATTGCCAACCAGTTTGGTTTTGACTGAGCCTTTGTTATATTTCTCTGACTGCCACATATAAGCGAGAATATGCTGAATTTGTTTTTCTCCTTCTGACTTTTTTAGCTTAACATTATCCTCTGCAGGTCGATCCATGTTGTTTCAAGTGGCTGGAGCTCATCGTTTTTATAGCAGAGTAGTCTTCTGTGTACACATATATCACATTTTTCTAATCCACCTTCTGTCCTTGGGCACTTAGGCTTTCCCCCCATAATTTAGCTATTGTAAATACAGCTACGATGAATACAGGAGTACATATGTACCTTCGAATTAGTTTTTTTATTCTTCAGAATTGCTGGGTCATATGTTAGGCCATTCTTAATATTTTGAGAAACTCCATATTGTTTTCCATAGGGGCTGGAACAATATACATTCCCACCAACAGTATACGAAGGTTCTTTTTTCTACACTAAAAATTTTAATTTTCATTTTAAAGTTCTAATTGTATTACTGGCAATAATAGTTTCACTCACCTTTGAATGCCAGGCTCACCAACTAGAATTTTAAGAAAATGTTTGCCAAATACCCAAGCATGATTGACCAGTTTCTCTGTCATTTTTTCAAGTTAAAGTGATGTCCCAGGAAAAAAATGTTGTGAGTTTAGTTTACAATTAAAATAATCACACAAGTGCCCTTTCTTGAATAACTTCATCCTTTGCAGAGGAACGTAAATGCTTTATGATACTTCTCATTTTGTAACAGAGAATATTAAAGACTAATGCTCAAATGTAAAAATTTAATACAATTAATAATTTTATTACAACATCAAGGTACTTAAATGTAACCCATGTGAGGGTTGTTAAAAAATTTCAAGGGTGATATTCCTTCTGTCCATTATTGCTAAAAATAGGAGTGCTAATTTTCCTCCCTACCATTTTCTATACAGTTTATTTTTTCTTCATCCTTATACTGATGGTACAGCTCTGGAGGGTCAGGTTATGCAACAAGGGATTTCATTAGGCCTCTATCTTGGGGAAAGGGAGGGAGATGAAAAACTTTTTCTGCATTTCTATTCAGTATGGAATTCTTTAGATTATTTCTGTGCTCCTTCAGAAATGTATTTATATATATCACTTTGGTCATACTTTGCCCAAATTTTCAGCTGTTTTCAAACAGGGAGTTATTCGTGCTACTTACTCTGTCACATACCTTGAAGTAGAATTCCTCATCTGAATTGTACAAGTGCAAACTGAGCACTTTGATAAAGAAATAATCATAACCAATAATGTGCTCATCTCACATGACCTAAACTCTTCAATTTAGTAATTATTGAGAATTTGTTTTAAAGAAATTCTCAAGATATAAACCTGTGATTATCAATGCAACAATGCTATTTTCTGGTTGTTGTGTTTATTTAGATGCTATGTCTCAACATCACCATAAGCGGGTAGTAAGGACCCAATGATAAATCAATACTTGATGCACAAATCCTCATACCCTTTCTAGAGTCTCACGGTCTAATGCATGATTCTGTTCATTCTTGTCCATCAGAACTCTAAATTCTATGTTCAACTTGTCGACAGGGGCACCAAAAAATGAAGTGACAGGCAGATAGAATTCTAAATCACATTCTAAGGACATATGAACAGACTAATGCTTAAGAGTCTCAATTATTAGATCTTGTCTGCTGTATTATGGTTATGGGAATAATTTCGCAGTAAAGAACTAATTTACCCAGTATCTGTATAAATATACAAGAAAAACTGCCCAATGAGAAAATGTGGAGTTTGGAGGAATCTCAAAAGTTTCTTAATCTAATCTGTAACCCCAATACAAAAAAGAAATTCTATCATTCCCAGTATCAGATATGTTTCCTGATGTTGCCTTTAAATTCAATCTAAAACACCCCAAGACTCTATACTTTCTAAATACAATCTGATGCACTAATATCAAGGCCAACAATTTTTAATCTATTTTTTATAAATACTGGGTCAGTATGTGCTTGGAATTCTCTCATTCACCTCCATGTTAGCACTTTAAACTTTATTTCTGAAATAATAAAAAGTCAATCTAGAAGTCAGAGTGTCCTAACTTTTTCAAAATTGTGATGCTGGTCCTTTGAGCTGTCACAAGAGCTGCATTTCTTGTGCCATGCTGAAAAGATCTTTGCTTCATCAGCAGACCAAAATGGAATACTACAGAATTTAATTTGGAGTCCATGGAGCAATTAAAGGCTAAAGCAGATATGCCACATGGAACTCTCTCAACCACAAAGACTTAATTAGAAAGCATATCAGCTAAACTAACCAACTTAGATGGTCGGATGGAAGAGAGTTTGGTGGCACAAATATAAATTGAAAGAATCAACATTAAAAATCTGCTTGGATATTGTACTCAAAAACATTTTAAAAAACTATTATATTAATTTTAGAAATCTAAGTTTCCTTTTAAAAAATCCAAATAAAAAACCTCACACTTTTCAAATAGGTGGAAACTCCATATACCCATAAAATTACAAGTTAAAATAGTCAAGTCAAAGGTCTAAGTTGTACCTTGTGCAGATTAAAAAAATAAAAAAGTGACCCTTAATGTCAAGTCTACCACAAAGCTGCCACAGCAGTTTATATCAATCCTTTCCCCTGCTATCCAAGAGAGCCAAAAATGTTTACTTGTACCATTGTATATAGTTTTTAAATCTTAAATAGGAACCACACTATCAGATTTTCTTATTAGTTTCGTTAAATGTTCTAAGGGAAATAGAATCATCTGTTAGTTAATAGACCTGGTATCTACCCAAGTTTTATGTCACTGACAGTCAAGTCAGGGCCTGAATAATCTGCTAACAATGACTCCTAAATCTTCGTAACTAGACAGATCTACTCCTGGGTTTCTAAGTATTCAAAAGTACGCTATTTTCACCCACGACATAAAACTCAACATACCCAAACTGAGCTCAGTCATCCCAAGTTGGGCTCTCATCCTCATTTTCAACTCAGTGAATTATACTGCCATTCATCAAACCTCGTGATTTCAGATTCTCAAAACCAGATGGCTCTAACTGCTAAGCAGCTTCGGAATCTAGATCCCTTCTTTAGATGTGTAATGCCACATTTTCCTATTTTCAGGCATCATTATCTGTGAACAGACCATTGTGAGTCTTTAGTTTTGTCTCTCCTTCTCTTGCCTCATGCACAGTTAGACTTCACCTTCCAAAATTAGGTGAGGGTGATCACCTTTTCTTTCCTTAATGCTCTTTTTTTTCCTAATGAAAAAACTTACAATAGAAAATTATAAATACACAGAGAAGTACAAAACAGAATCACTCAAAGCCTTACCAAGTAGCTGAAACCACTGCTTATATTTTGATATATTTTCTCTAGTTTTTTAGAAATAGTTGAGATGATACTATTTTGTATAATTTTGTATAATGTATAGTTTGTATAAACTTAACATTATAACTTTGTATATCTAAGTTTTAGAAGTCCTATATCATTCTGAAATATGCTCACAATACAAATTTAAGTAATTATTCCCTGTTAATGAACACTAAGTCAGTCTCTTTACAGCTGTCACTCTTGGAAATGATGCCCTCTTGGATATCATTATGCCCAAATTATTTTTGGCACTTCTGATGGTTTCTCAGTACAGAGTTCTAGAGGTGGAATTTTTAAGTAAAGTATTTGAAGATTTTCCAAAGAAATGATGTCAAGTTCTACCCTACAGGGTATAGCCTTGCTGGTCTCATTTGCCACACCTACAACATCACTACTATGTATTTCTAAATCTTTGCTAAGTTGTTAGGAAAAAACTTTTATCTCACTAATTCACATTTGTTTGATGACTCATGAACTTGAATATATTTTCATGTTTATTATTCATCTATCTTTTCATTTTTGTAAAACTAGTCAAACCCTTTATTTATCCATCTGGCCTTTTTTTTTTAAAGAGTTCTTAAGCTTTTTAAATTTGAAATTATCTGTCACTTTTGTTGCTAATATACTAAATGTTTTCTTACTTTGACTCCCAATTTTACAATTTAAAAACCTATTATTTTTTCATATGATATAAGTACTTCAGGTTCACTATAAAAAGTGAGACAATACATAAATTTTAAAACGCATGAAATGACATCCTTTTGTAAATGACTTTTTTCCTTAAAATATGAATATATTTCCATGTCAACAGATATTTGACCATGATGCCATTTATAATGTTTACAAATATTCAATTTTTGTGAAAATTAAACATGAAAAATTCCATAGTCAGTGGACATTGAAATTGTTTCTAATTTTTCATATATTGCAATAATCTTATGTAACTCTTTACATGCATAGTTACACACTTCAATAAAAAAAATTTGTGCTGGTTGAATAAATGGATCAAAGAAATGCACATTAAAAAAACTTCTTCTGTGTCTGTCAATTTTCCCTAGAAGTTATACCAATATGTAATTCCAACAACAAATGGACCTTAGCCAACGAGTCTTAATATGATTTTTAAAATATGTATCACTTTCAAATCTATATGTATTTTCTTCTGTGATTACCTCCCCACAGCTTAACTCAATAATTTCTTTTTTTATCAATGTTTTAACAAATATTCAAAACAGTTTGCTTTGGTTATTTTATTTTCTTTAACTTTCTAATCCATTTCTAATTTCCTTTTATAATAAGAAGTTAATTTTCCCTCTGCCCAAATAGTACCAATATCAGTCTGTAATTGGTAATGATTTGAGAAGTGTGGGAATCTTTATATAACTATTTTATACTTAGGATTTATCAAGGATTTTTCTCTGCTTCCAAGATAAAGCTAAAGCTGTAACATAGGAAAGCTCTTTGGGGTACTGCCTCTGATTCTTTATGAAGGACATTCAACTGCCCCTGCCCCAATTTGATCTCAAACTCTGATATTATGCTCATTATATATGCTGTTCAATTTTTCTGTGGTGACATGTCTTTATAATTTTGAGGCACAAAAGACTCCTAAATAAGATTTAAAGTCAGAAAAAATAACAATGGAAGTTACTTATTAGATAGTGACTTATTTTGTACCAAGTGTTATTCTAACTGCATTACTATTATATCTCATTTGCTCAACAATCCTATGAGGTAAGTACTATTACTACCCCACTTCAAAGACAGAAAAATGAGACTTAAATAACTTGCCACATAGCTATTTAGCAAAGAGTTGAAATTTGAACACGACAATTTGGTACTGCAATTTGTACACTTAACTACTACACTGCAAGGAAGAAGATACATATTTGAACACAGAAACACTGAAAATATACTATGTGGAGAAAGACATCAGTTACAATAATAAAAAAATGACTAGCACAAAGAAAATATATGCAAGATAGGCAATAAACAATGTATGCAACACATGAAAGTGTATTAAGAAAATGCAAACCATTTCAATTGAAGTTTGGCAATGGGTATCCTTAGGCCATACATAAAATATAAGTGACCAATAAACACACATAACAAGATGTTCAATTACACTAGCTATCAGGGAATGCAAATTAAAATGAAGAGAACATATTCATCTATCAGAATGACCAATATTAAAAAAAAGTCTGGTAACAGCCAACATTGTATATGGGTATGGAAAATAGACCTTTCATCTCACTGTTGGTGGGAATATAGTGACAGTCTTTTATGGGGATACTTGTTTAACATTCAAAGTAAAAAAAGAATATAAATGTCCCCTTTGATTAAAAAATTTCATTTCGGGGAATCTGTCCCACAATCCGGGAATCTATCATGCACATGTGCACAAATTCTCTGTGTACTACTATTTAAAACACCTCCAAGGAAACTGGAAATGACCTAAATATCCATCAGCAGAAGGAGAGTTGAATCATTATGGCATATCCATCTGTACTATGGAAAACTGTACAGCAATCGCACACTGTAAAGTGAGGAAAGCAAGTCACAAAGTAATACGTAAAGTATGATCCCATTCAAGACAAAACAGAAACCTAACAACCTCAAAATATACCGTATGTATATGTAATTTCATGAAAAAAAAGTCTAGAAGGATTATGTATCAGAACTTTTTTTACTTTCTACATTATTTTAATATTCTACAATAATTTATTCATATTTAATCTACTCTTATTTAGTATTTACGTAATTTCTAAAAACTATGTACATATGGTGGGGGAGCAACAGACAAAAAGGAGACAAGGAATAAAATAATTAAGCTAAGGCAGGGTTTCTCAACCGCAAAACTACTGCCAATTGGGGGAAGGAGGGCTATTTTACGTATTGTAGGGTGTTTAGCAGCATCCTGGCCTCTACTTACTAGATGAAAGTAGCACACCCTGCCCCTACTTTACCAAATCATGGCAATAAAAATTATCTCCAGACATTGCCAAATGTTTCCTAGGGCAAAAATGCCGCATACTCCATCTACCACCACAGTGAGGACCACTGAATTAAGGAATTAAATATTCTGAGGAGCCTTCCCTAGTTCCTCAAACTGAGTTAGAATTCCCTTCACCTGACCCCATCTGGTATCAATTACACTGGTCAAAAAATTTCTACAAAAGTCATGTTACCGAAATAAAATTAGTCATTTCCTATCAATTTGTATGTGCTCAACAAGAATATGACAGTCAAATTCTAGTTTTGGCTCCAGCTTTTTTTGTAATCTGCAATAAATTGAAGTTTACATCACGAAATGCATGCCAATAGTAACAGGCCTACGGTTAATACCTGTAAAAAACCAAGTCATAGACTACTTCTTAGATTTCTTTGCTTGTCTCATACACAGCTGTTCAGGAGCATCTCTGGGGAGTGTCAAGCAGTAGTCAGCCAGCATTGTAGTGGACCATTTTCCCTGGTATCTTTGTTCCCTTGATGCGAAGCTTGATGAAAAGGTTTCTATGTTCATCACTAACCATACCACAGTTTTCAGGGAAGAAATCCAGATGGGAATGAAGGAAGTGGATCTTTAGAGACATATTGAAGCCAAGTTTCTGATACTGCATCAGCATGTCTTCTACTAGTTCCTTGTAGCTTTCTGCCCTAACATTCCCAAGAAAGTTTGTAGACACTAGGCAAAAAGCATTCCATGCTTGTTTCGCATCACCCTGCAGCAAGTTGTTGAACAGGTCATCTTTGAAGAGCTCTCGAATCTGAGGACCCACAAAAACTCCCTCTTTAATCTTTGCTTCGCTGAGTCAAGAAAATTTTTCATGCAGGTATCGGAAAGCTGGCGAGGTCCGGTCCATGGCTTTCAGAAATTCTTCATCAAACCTAGTTTGATGTGAAGGGGTGGTAGAGGATTTTGTGAGCCTCGACCAGAGATGGGTGCTGGATATTCTTCTCTCCAACTGCTACATTTTGTCTGCGAGTCCATTCCTTCCCTAAGTAGTGCAATTCACTTGCTCGGCTGTCCCACTCACATAAGAAACATGTGTTTTGTATATCCCTGCTACAGTCCCATTAAAAGGGCAACTAGCTTCAAATCACCATAGACATGCCAGCAGTACTTGTTATATCCAATGGAATTCAGCAGCTACTTTAAGTTATCGTATGTCTCTTTCATGTGGACAGCATGCGCTACTGGAATAGATTGAAGATGGTTCCCACTGCGCAAAAGCACAGCCATAAGACTCAGTTTTCAAGAGTCTAGAAAAGTCTCCATTCTTGTGGGTCATGAGTGATTGCTAAGGCATTCATGAGGCCCTCAATATCAGAACAGAATACCAGAGTACTTTCCTTTCTGAAGAAAGACTCCAACTGCTGGTGGCGTTTTCAATAGAAAGTAATTGTGACATCTTCTTCTAGAAGATGCCATTGTTGGAGTCTTGATCTTAGCAATTCTGCCTTGTTCTTGGATAAGTCCAAATCACGGACCAGGTCATTTAGTTCTTCCTGTGTTAGTCTGTGTGGGGTTGATGATGCATCACAGTGAAAATCTGGATCACTGCATGCTGATGGAACAGAAGAACAGGTCGGCTCACCTTTGTCCTCATCAGATGAATCAAGAGAATATTCTGCTGGAGGTTCTGGAATAGGAAGTCCCTCATCATGTGGAACTGGTTTCAATGCAGAGGGAATATTTGGGTAGACTATTCTCAACTTCTTTTGCTTCATTATTCTGCCAGAAAGAGGAGGAACCAAGCAGAAGTAAAAGTCTTTTATGTGGTTGCTTGGCTCTCTCCACACCATGGGGAATGCAAACAGCACTGATGGTCTTTTGCCATTTAAAGCACTGTGAAAGCTGTGTTGGACGTGTAGCACAGCATAGATGTGGGGCCCAAGGCTTGTCTTAGTCACCAATTTTGCATTCAAAGTCAAGATGATAAGCCTTCTTCACTTGAGAAGTGATACTTTTTTTCTGGTTGGCAAATGTCACTTCCCCACAAAAAGAGCAGAAATTGTCCATGCTATTAATGCATTTTCGAGGCGTTACTGTTCTGTATTGTGCCTAAATAGATAAAATAATAACAGTTCTATGGAACAATAGCTTCACACAAAGTCTGAAATATTTTCAATGCTCAACCTGTCCAACAGGACTTTCTATTGTGCACTGCTGACGTCAGCTTACTCCAGCAGCTACCTGGCAGTAGTATTGCACTGCATCAGAAAATGATGCAATCCACTCTAGATGATGTATGCAGGATGGTATTATGCAATGCTATGCAATATTACATCATTATAGGCTGATTTAGGATGTTGTTGCAGTCCTACTGGATAAATTTACACAGTGAAACATATAAAATGAATTCTGTGAAATATCTTCAAGACGAGAACTAATAAAAAGTTTTCAGGGTTATATTCATGTTCAGCACACCAAGATACTACAGATTAGGGCCTTTTTAAGTCAGTAACGATCTCAGTGTTGACCAGTGTTATTAGTTCTGTTTCTTGTTTGTCTCAATAGACTGCGAGCCACTTCGAGGCCAATGTTTAGTCTAGTTAGTCATCTCTTGACCTGTGTTCCTCAGAGTGTGCACTGGAACCACCTTCATCAGCAGCACCTGGGATATTTGTTAAACTGCAGAGATCTGGATCTTCCCTGATATTTAACAGGTTCCCAAGATGATTTTAATGCATACTATAGTCTGAGAATTACATTGGAATTCAATACAAATCCCAGCACATAGCAGGTGCTTATAGAATGAATGCATGGATTTTATTCTAAAAATATGAATGTTATTAGTCTCCAGTTCAAAATGTAAAACTAATCCTTTTACTTGTGAAATTAAAATATATAAACTGATGTATAATGGCTATAAATAACAAAATTTAGTTTAGTAATTATTTCAATTAATAAGACATATAAACAATTTAAACATTAGTAAAAAAATTACTGAGATTTGTATGAAAAAAATTAAAAGCATGTCTAGTCCTTCAAATCTCTACTGAAAAGAACACCAGCAAATAAGTACATTAATCGCATGCATTTTTAATCAATCACATGTAATTTGACACACATTTAACAACTTGGAAAATGACAGCTATCATAATATTTTCTTCATTTTAAGTACTTAACAGTATTTCTGTTATGACATCTATAATATACTACAGCATTTCAATATAGATAGGTGTGATAGATATGAATGTGTAACATAAAATTCAGGGGCAGTCAATTGTCCTTAATTGAGAAATCATATGGAGGGAAAATGGTTATCAGAAAGCTACAATCCAGAGGGAATAACTACTGGCATCTCTTTTATTCACAATGTGATCAATATTTGAGATGCTGCTAATTAACACAGCAAGTATCAGAAATGAGTTTATTGGTAAGATTAATTGTTTATTAAAGATGAATGTTAAAATGGGCTTTCATTACAAAAATCAAATACCAAGGAACTGTGAATAAGTAAAATATTTTACAGTTACTTTCCACCTTTGAATAAATAAGGTAAAAAAACAAACACGGTTTTTACTTTTACAAATGGTGCCCAGAATTGATCCCTTAATAGTCTTGTATTATCTATTGGTGTGGAAAGATTTCTAGTTGGCCAATGCTGACTAGAAAGATAACCAAATCTTGTCTTGTGAATGTTGTATATCTAGTTTTACTAACCTTACATGCAAAGTGTTGGTATGAATTGCTAAATGAAAGCTTGCAGCTTCCTTCATGAACCTTACAGAATAGGTTGTTATAAACTTTGTGTCTACATGCTAGTGAAAGTTTCTTAAAAAATATCTATCCATGGTCTGTTTTTTACTATCTGTTAGTAAGGTAGCAAAGAAACACCAACTTTTCAGTCACCACCATATCTATCAAAACTTATTTTTTTAGTTTTTCAATTCATATTTTTTACGTGATTGTGTATTCCCCATAGGTTACCCACCACCAATTCACCTGTGAACCAGCACTATAGTCCCTTGTGCTCTCCTCTACCCCTTTTTGAGCCCTTATCCTCCCCTCCCTTGCTGAATGTCTCTTTCTTGGTTGGTTCACCTATATTCCAGTTACAGGTGAAACCATTCGATATTTTTCTCTTTCTTTCTGGCTTATTTCGCTGAGCATGATCCCCTCTAGCTCCATCCATATTGCTGCGAATTGCATATGTTTATCTTTTTTGAATGCTGAATAGCAATTGTGTATATATACCACATCTTCTTGATCCAATCATCTATTTTTGGGAATCTGGGTTGCTTCCATATTTTAGCTATTGTAAACAATGCTGCAATAAACATGGGGGGTTGCATGTCTCTTTTTGGATTAATGTTTTTGTATCCTTTGGGTAGATTCCCAGAAGTGGTATTACTGGGTCGTATGGAGGCTCCATTTTTAGCAATTTGAGGAACCGCCATACAGCTTTCCATAGTGGTTGGACTAATTTGCATTCCCACCAACAATGTAGGAGAGTTCCTTTTTCTCCACATCCTCGCCAACATTTGTTGTTCCCTGTTTTTTTAACACGTGCCATTCTTGCTGGTGTAAGATGGTATCTCATTGTGGTTTTTATTTGCATTTCCCTGATTGCGAGGGATGTTGAACATTTTTTCATGTGCCTATTGGCCTTCTGCATTTCTTCTTTGGAGAAGTGTCTTTTAACTTCTTCTGCCCATTTTTTGACTGGATTTTTTGCTTCGTTTTTGTTGAGTCGTGTGAGTTTTTTGTAGATTTTTGTGATCAGTCCCTTGTCTGTTGTACGGAGTGCAAAATTTTTTTCCCAGTCTGTAGGCTGCTTCTTTGTTTTGATTAAGTCTCGTTTGCTGTACAGAAGCTTTTTAGTTTGATATAGTCCCAGCTATTTATCTTTTCCTTCACTATCCTTGCTTTGGGGGATGTGTCTTTAAAAATGTTACTAAGGTGGATGTCATGTATTGTTTTGCCTATGTTTTCTTCTATATATTTTATGGTTTCAAGTCTTATGTCCAAGTCTCTTACCCATTTTGAATTGCTTGTTGTGCATGGTGTGAGGGAGTAGTCTAGTTTCATTTTTCTGCATGTTATATACCAAAATTTAAAACCCCCAGATTTGAAAATAACTGACTTGGTTTAGGTCACTTCACAAAAATTACATTTAGATTTTTTCTCCAGTGATATAGTTTATATGGCCTCTGGAACATTGTCAAATAAAAAAATACAATCAGTAACCTTTAAAATTACTTAACTTGCAAATCTTAGGAAGCAGTTCTGGACTTTGATATACTAAAAATCATCACCACACCACCAAAAAAAAACTTTTTGACATTAATATACTTTACAGATTTGGTATTACAAATAACGTTAAAGACAGAAAGGTTAGTATACCTACTACCAGTCATACTATATCATTTAAAATCATTAGGCAAATGAGATTTTTCAGATACCAGAATACATGAGGAAAATCTAAGAGTAAAGCATCATTCATATGGCTTCAAAATTCAAGCATCATCACTGCCATTGCTACAAAAATGACAAGGGGTCTTCAGCATGTATAAAGAAATAGAGAATAAACAAAAGAACCCAATTATGGACTGTACATGACTGGCATAAAAATTATAAAATACTTTGGTTTAGCATGTTTTTTCCTTTTTGTGATAAAACTGCATCTTAGCATTCTACTGCATGAGGACTTTTAATGTGGTGTATATACTCCCTGAACTTGAATGTGGTGATTTTGAGAAAGGACCCATGGAGGCCATATGGAATGCTTCATCTCCTCCTTCAGGTAGCTATTTTAGGGGTGTGAATGGCCAACTCCAAAACTACCTCTAGGGTATAAGTATAATACTACACTTAGAATACATTCTTCTTTCCTGGCATTTCCAGATTCTGCTGCCATGGAAGACAGCTCACAAACAATTATTCACAAATCTTCGCAAACATTTATTTGCTTTTGAATCAAGTGGATTAAGTTTTAAAATGTTGTTTTCCTCTACAGATAATTTTTTAAAGTATGAAAAGTAGGGTAAAGAAATATCTAGGACCTCATATTGATTGCCTAATTTCACAATGTCCAATATAATTAAATACTTAAATATTTTCTGTAGGGTTGAGCTGGCTTCAGGGTTAGTTGTAGCATCTTTCTTTAGATTAAATATATAGAGAGAGATACATAGACATAATTACTGTAGCTTTCTGTGTTTTAGGTACAGTCTTGCCTAAGAGCAGGAAGGCAGGCAGATGATTTCTTAAAGTACTTTTCAGCTCCAGGGTGATAAAAATATCTTAAACTTTCTGAAGTTGAGAAGTCATAATTATCCATTAAAATTTAAACTTTATAGCTACATACAGTTTAGGTAGAATTCCCTAAAATATGGTGCAGAAACAAGTGGTAACATAAAGCTTAATTAATATTTAGCTAAAAATCAGCAAACATTAAAATGCAAGGTTCAACACCTCAAATTATACCATTACAAATAGACTTTTTATAAGGATAATAAGCAATCATAGGTAAGAAACGGCTTGTGATATACCTACTATCCAGCTCTCTATAAAAATTGCATAATACCTCTAAACCTAATCATATTCTTATCTTTATAGAGTACTTAATACAATAGCTTGAAGACTATTTCTTATGTATAGGAAACACTAGAAAGTCATGTGACAATATATTGGCCCTGGATCTTTTCCTGTTGTGGAAATGGTTAAACATTTCTCACATCATGGATTTCTATAATTTCAACTGCAACTTCAGTTAGGGGAGTAACAATAAAACTATTACAATTTACCGTCTGAGCACTGTTCTAAGCACATGCACAACTCTCCTTTGAAATAAGCTTCTTACTATTCTACTTTACAGATCAATAAGTTGAAATACAGGGAGGTTCATCACCTTTCCCAGGACCTGCAAACTAAGAATGCCCAAAGCCTGAACTCTTAACCACTACAAGCAATATATTAAAATGTCAGTAGAGGCAGACTACTGGTTGCACCTGCCAGTTTGCAGAGAAGCAAGAGTAGAACTATCAGATTTTTTTCCTATGAATCAAAATCAAAATTTCACTTTTATCTTCTACCCTATTTCCATATACTCCAGACAGGCCTCCATTATAGAAAAAATGGTCTGTGTCTACACCATTTGATCTAACAGCACTTAAAAAGTTAATGACCATTTTTATCATTCATTTAATGACCTACTTTGACATAATTATTTATTTGATCTTTATTAACCCTTGTTAAATAAGTAATGCTGGTGTTATTGCCACTATTTACAGGCGAGTAAGGAAACTTATATCGCAAAAGTTAAAACATGCTGTAAGTTTAAGACATATCTGTAAGAGTTTAAATCCAATCATCAGTTCTGCTACTACTTTTACTTGCAGCTTTTTGTTTCCGAAGTAGGTATAAGACAAAAAGAGTTATATCTAGGTAGCCTCCATCCACTACTAAAAGACAAAAAAGTTTACTTGTTAATCAAAAGAAACTATGTTAAGGTTAAGTGACAAGGACCTGGTCTTTCACATACTAGAAGAGCAAACCTGACTGGCATTTTTGTTTATCTATCATTTAACATATCCACAAAAATAAGTACCCTGAATAATATCTTTGTAACTAAATTCTTAAATAGGCTTTCACTTAGAGAACATTCTTTAGCAAGGGTTATTTCAGGTTAACTATTGATAAAAGATTTCAATTTAGTTCCTTTCTCTTTTAAACAATTATTATCATCCTATGGGAACAGCATTCTGCCAATCAAATTGTGCCCGTGGGGCTGGGATGTGTCTGGTGTGGCGCCCAGTATGCTATTGGTGCTCAAATTATAATACAAGCAACAACAACTACCACCAGGTTACTGCATGCAGTGATCTGACACAAAAGCCATGCATAGCTAAGTCAGAAAAACTCTTAAGCATACCTGAGCAATTAAAAAAAAAATCTGTATAACGTCTATGTGTTCATATTTTAGCAGAGTATGTTCTTTCATTGGACAAAAGGAGAATGATTATTAATTGGGTTTTTCTAAATGCGTATCTCTTTCTAAGAAGAAAATAGGATCCTTTCACGGAGGTTAAAAGTTTCAAGGAGCTAGGGAAGATAAAAGAAGTGCACCTCTATTTCTTATGTTTAAAAAAGAAGTGAGAGAGAGGGGAAAGGAGAGGAGAGGA
>PVIJ01017919.1:0-27927 GCA_004024925.1 Scalopus aquaticus | reverse complement strand
AGAGGGAGGGAAAGAGAGGGAGAGAAAAATAGGTTAGAATCGCTAGGCAGCAATAGCAGGGCTCACCTGGCAGCAGGTAGCTTGGCGTAGAGGTGGTGAGAGCCTCAGCTGCGTTGTCACTGGAAGCGGCAGCGACTGTGAGCTGGGTAGTGGCTCCGAAACCTCCCAGCACCAGCAGCTGCTCTTATTCCCGCCGCTCGGGGTTTGGGGTGGTCCACGAGATCCGGGCAACCAATGAGGGAAGGGATCCCGCGCCAGATCAATTGTGTCACCCACTTGCGCACGGAAGCTGGAGCACGCAGCAAGACCATCGCACTTGGATTTGCATTGAGGTCATTGTGGAAGGAGGGGGCTGCTGGGGGGCCGCCGAGAATAAACTTAATGTGAGCAGGAACTTGTGGAGAGTTTGTCCTTTGGGTAAATTTCACACGTCTATTTCCACAGGTTTTGACGTGTGCCGCACTCCTTCCCCAAAGTGAAGTTTTAGTGCCCAGGATCCAGGGTTGCAGGAGTCCTGGCTCCACAGGTCTAACCTGCCCCTTGGAAGGCTAATGCATTGGGGTTGATTCTGGCCCTAGTGGGGTGTCCCATCCAGGCAGCAGGAAGGCTGGTGGGAAGCAAGAGGTGGAGGAGGGAGAAAGACCTGTGTCAGACCTGAACTCACTTCCAGCTGCCCCAATTCCACGCGTTCGGTACAGGGGCAAATATCTTCACAGCATGTCAGTATACCCGTCTTTGAAATGGAGACCGTATTGCCGACATGAAGGAAGATGGTCAGATTTTTCATGGGACTGTCCCCTGGCTAGTCACGGATCTGGAGGAGCTTCCTGGCCCGCAAAGGGTATTCTCTAGGATCTCACTCTAAACGGTGCAATTCCCCAACCTTGTGTAATCGCCTGAGTCTCAACTGGAGCTGGGTGGTCCACCACGTGATCAGGGAGGGGACCCGAGCCCCGCAGGGTCCAAGAGGGGGAATGTAAAGCACAAAGCTTCCATCCCCTCCAGGCTTTGCTTTACCCCTCCCCCTTCTTATGCAGCCATCCATCACTTATAGTACATCCGCCCACCTAATCATTTGTCCAGCTGCCCTTGCTTCCGGCTGCTGTTTGCTCCCAGTGGCATGTGATTCCAGGCCTGCACCCGCACCCCCACTTGAGTCCTCAGTGGAGAGGAGGGCTGGCTTGACGGTGTTGAGTCCTTGCAGATTATAATGTTCACACTCACTGCCAACGGTACTCTTACACACACACACAGACTCATTACTGTCTACCAACGCGGGTGCATTTTCCAAAGGCACAGAAAAACCGCGGAAGGGAGTAGCCCCGTGGGCTCAGTCTCAAAGGAACCCTGAGCTTTTGTCCGAGTATCTGGTGTGATCACCTCCACACATGAATGACCTGATGGCGTCTACCTGCGGGAGAAGAGTGCCGCTCCTAACGCCCAGTTAAGCAGCCCTTCTCCCGGCACAACCGGGTCCTGGATCCCTCAGCCTGAGCTCACCCCTTCCAGCCTCCCTGGAAGGTCCGATGTTCTGACTTCTTGCCCGAAGCGGGTCTAATCTACGAAAGACCTTTCTGTACCGAGGATGTCGGGGTGAGCTCACAGCGCTGGATCCACAGTCAATAGTAACGAACATCCCAGTGCGGCAATCAGTGGTAGCAACAGGGCGCATGGGTGGCCATTAAGGACCCCAGCTAGATGATAAACCCAGAGCCGAAAACAACCCTGGGTGTTCAGGGAGTGAGCCAAACTGTGGGTCCTCAATCCTAGAAACCTCAGCATTTTCTACAACATACCTCCCTCGCATGAGATATTTTCCTTTTCTGGTAGGTAAGCTTCTTACTCGGGACAGGTAAGTTCCATGATGCCCGTTTAAAGTTTGTTCCTTAAATCCTGTGGCGGCACTGCCACGAAGGGAAAAAACTCAAGGTTGGGAACCCCGGTTTCTGAAATTTGTACTCTGCCGGGCGGAAAGGGATCGTGGTTGGGAAAATTGGGAATGGAAGGCTGGTCTTTGGGACCCAGATTCCTGTTCAGCACCGAATAGTGAAAGGCAAGAAGAATAAGACACAGAGCTCACGATCGCGGAACCGGGGCTCCGAGCGTCCTGCTACGTACAAGCACCAGGTGCTACCTAGATCTCTGCCAGTGTTTTGGAGCTCAGTAGTTTGGGGTGGAGCCCTGGGCTAGGCTTTCCACCTGGAGGTGCAGGTGAATTGATAAACTCGGCATCGTGGATGCTGTGTTTCCATGGTGCTGCCTCTTGAGTGGTGGTAAGTGACTCTACTCTCAGGTGCCAAGCGCTTGTGCAGAAATCACTTCTTCTCCCAAGACCTGAGCTTTCTAACATACAGACTTTCTGAAATCATTTTGTTTGTGTGCGTCTGTGGATTGCATTTTCCTGACAAGCGATCCACAGCTTTTGCCTATGATGATTGAAAAATGGTTAAGTCATTACCACTCCCAGAGGCAGTCATTTTCCATGTCACTCTGTGGGTTCAAAACTCTCTCCCTAGCTCCCAAGTGTGCCTTAAGTCTTCAATGTCAACTTTCATTTCTCACTCTGCTCTTTGGTGATGCAAACCATGGGTGGGCATTGTGGCTTCAGGAATCAGGTTCTGCACTTAAAAGGTGCTAGTGTAGTCTGCAATTCAAACTTTATCTGAAGAGTCAGTCTCTCAGGATCGGGAGGGACTGAGATAGCCTCATCACTAAAGCACACTCAGAGATCGTAAGAAACATTTGGCTTGGGGCCCAGGTTGAAAAAAAATCCTTTCTTTGGCTCTTAACACTATGCCTGGCACACTTGTAGGCACTTGATGTTTCTTGAATGAGTGAAAATTCATATTGGCAAATTCGCCACTCTCTCCTTAGTAATCCTAGCCTGTTTTTAATTCAGACCTAGTTAAGAAGAGCATATTGGTGCTTGGATTCCTAAATTGTAAA
This sequence comes from Scalopus aquaticus, assembly GCA_004024925.1. Taxonomy (NCBI): domain Eukaryota; kingdom Metazoa; phylum Chordata; class Mammalia; order Eulipotyphla; family Talpidae; genus Scalopus; species Scalopus aquaticus. The sequence continues at coordinate 24,981 of PVIJ01017919.1, read as the reverse complement.
CATACCCATTACAGTTACTTTTCTCCCATTTTATTTGAAACATAGAGTCAGTTTTCTATAGAATTTACAGCAATGGGAGGAGGATATGGGTTACTGTGAGGGTTCTTCCTGAAGTCAAGGTTCTTTTACACGAAATACAGAACCATTCTTCCCTGATTTACTAAGTGAACTCAAGGAAGTTTATACCTTCTACTGTTCCAGGTACTTGGATTGTGTCAGCTACTTTTCTCAACTTCAGGACTAAATACAATGTGAGAAGTAAAAGCCACTAAGAAAAAATACTGATAAAAAAGTCAATTCACTGTTAGTCTTTAAGTTTTTATTTTATAAACCTGGAAATCAGGGTCAATTTAAATCAAAGGCTAGTTTCAAATACCGAGCTCTTGTTAATTTATGGTACCCAGTAATAAACCCACTCGTATGTGCTTAATTTGTTTATATAAAAGGAGTCAAGAATATTAACCAGTATCTTCAAACTATAACATAATCTATCATAATCAAAACAGTATGGTGTTGAAATAAAAACTGATAATTAGACCAACAGAATTGAATTGAGAGCCCAGACTTAAATGCACATTTATATGAACAGTTTATCTACAACAAATGAACCAAGAATATACCTGAGAAAGGGAAGTCTCTTCAACAAATGGTTTTGGAAACTGTAGAGACAGACACATGCAAAAGAATGAAAGGTAGTCCATTATTTCACACAATGCATAAAATCAACCCAAAATTGATCAAGACTTAAAGCAGCTCTCCTGCGTCTCTGTGACTATGCAGGTGCCTCTCTTTCTCTTTCTCTGTGTCCTAATAAACTTGTCCTTTTAAAAGGTTAAAAAAAAGGAAAAAAATCAGACTTAGATGTAAGATGAAAACAGGAAATATAAAGAATAAAACTTAGGAAAAACACTCCTGCATCACACTAAAAAGCTTCTATAGAGAGAGAAACTATCATTAAAAAGAAAAGACACCCTGCCAAATAGAAAATAATTATAGACATCTGACAAGGGGCCGATATCCAAGATACACAAAAAAATGCTATAAATGTGGAAAACAACGCAACCCAAAAAAGTGGGAAAAGAGCTAATTAAACATTTTTCCAAAGAAGACATACAGATGGCCAACAAGAACATGAAGAAATGTTCATCTTTATCATCAGGGAAATGCAAGTTAAAACCACAATGAGATATTACTTCAAACCTGTGAGAATGGCCCACCTCAAAAAAGACCAGAAACAACTAGTGTTGGTGAGGATGTGGGCAAAAAGCAATCCTCATATACTGTTGATGGAAATGGAGACTGGATTGATTTTTCTCAAAATATCAAAAATAGATCTATATATGATTAGGCAATTCTACAACTAGAAATTGACCCCAAAATTTAGAAAAACACTAATTTGAAGGGATATATGCACTCTAAGCTCATTGCAACACTATTTACTATTACCAAGTTATGGAGGTAATTTAAGTGCCCAACAGATGAGTGGATAAAGGAGCTGTGGTGCACAAAACACAATGCAATACTACTCAGCTATAAAAACAAGAAGAAGCCTTGCAATTTGCAACAATATGCTGGAACTGGAAGGGATTATACAAGTGAAATAATCAGAAGGAAGACAAATATAGCATGAGTCCACTCATGTGGAGTACAACGAAAGAAAGCAAAGGAACAGATAGAACTAAATCAAAAGAATCCCTAGAACTCTGACTATAGAAATAAGGCTACTAGTGGGGAAGGAAGAGATAGGGAGTAAGGAGGCAGGGGGTGCAATGGACTTGATAGAGGACTATGGGTGCCTTGGTGGTAGGTGTGGTGTGGTAACATACATCGAAAGAGGTGTGAACCCATACATCTGATCATGTATAATGATGTAAAACCAAGGTTACCTAAAAAAAATGTTTTGTTTTTAAAAAAGAATGTATATTATGAAAAGGCTTCAATATCTTCAATAAATGATGTTGGGAAGACTAGACAGCCATGAGCCAAAGAATAAAATTGGACCACTATGTTATACCATATACAAAAATCACTCAAAAATGGACTATAGATTGAATGCACCCAAAGCAATATACAGATTGAATGCAATCCCTATCAAAATAACTCTAGCTTTCTTCAAGGAAGTAGGACAAATTTTGAAATTTGTACAGAACCAAGAATACCCTAAATAACCAAAGAAAATCTGAAAAAAAAAAAAAAAAAGAATGGAGGTATTACTCTTCCAGATTTCAATGGAACTACAGAGCAATAGCACTCAATATAGTCAACTGGTACAGCCATTTTGGAAGTGATCTGCATTTTTTATCTTAAAAAAGCTAAAAATATGACCCATCAATACCAATTTGGGAACATCTATCCAAAGAACATGAAATCATCAACTCAAAATAGTATGTGCTTTACAATGTTTATCACACAATTATTTACAACAGCTAGGGAATGGAAACAATGTAATTACCCACCAACAGAGGACTTTAGCACCAAAATATGGTATATGCACACAGTTGAATACTATTAAGACACAGGAAAGATAAGAAGTCATTTATAGCAAAATGGAAGGCATTTGAAGGAATTATGGGTAGTAAAAGTCAGAATGACACAGATGAATATTGGGCATCTACATAGTGGATGATTTGATAAAGTACTTATAAAACTAGGGAACACCAATAAATTAAATGAAGCTTTTGAAATTGAGAGGTAGGGAGAGAGAAAGGGTCAAAGAGAAGGGATAGTAGTAGTAGTAGTACACCTCCTCTCCCCCCCCCCAAAAAAAATGACTGAACATAAAACCAGAAACCATAAAACTCCTGGAAGAAAACTTTTATAATAAGCTCCTTGACATATGGCTTGGAGAAGATTTTTTGGATTTGACACCAATAGCAAAGGCAGCAAAAGTAAAAATAACCACATCACGGTACATAAAACTAAAATGCTTCTATATAGCAAAGAAAACCATCAACAAAATAAAAAGGCCACCTACCAAGTGGCAGAAAATATTTACAAATCAAATATCTGATAAAGTGTTCAAATCCAAAATATATAAAGAACTCATGCAGCTCAATAGCAAACAAACAAAAAAAAAGACTAAACTAAATTCAAATGGGAAAAAAAAATCCTATTTAAAAATGGGCATAGAGAAACCAGTTCACTTAAGAGCCCACCTGCAGAAGCTTCTTGGTTGGATGTTAGTGGTGGGACTTTGAGGAAAATCTGTTACCAGATGCCAGCTGCTGTGTCAGAATGGGGAGCTGAGACCTAGTTAGCCAAGGGACAAGAGGTCCTTCTATATCTTCACACAGACCTGCCTCCAAAAGCACACGAAGAAACACCCATACTCTTCTGTCAACTTAGCTGAATTCTCTAAGAAATGTTTTGAGGGATGGAAAACCATGTCTGCCAAGGATAAGTCAAAGTTTGAAGATGTGGGGAAAAGTGACAAAGGTCCCTGTGACAGGGAGTGAAAAGTTAAGTTCCTCCAAAAGGTGATGAGAAAGGAAAGAAAAGGATACCAGTGCTCTTAAAAGGCCTCCATCTGCCTTCTCCAAAAGATCAAAAGTGCACACCTTGGCCTATCCACTGAGGATACTGCAAAGAAAGTGGCTGAAATGTGGTCTGATCAGCCAAGCATAAACAACCCCATGACCAGAAAGTAGCTAAGCCAGAAGAGAAGTGGGAAAAGGATACTGCTGTGTACTGTGCCAAAGGCAAAAATGAAGCCAGAAAGAAGGGCGCTAGCAGGCCAACAGGCTGAAAGAAGAAAAATGAACCAGAAAATGAGGTCAAGGAAGAGGAAGAGGATGAAGAATCAGTGCTACCCTGTAGTGGTGCGTGTGGAATGTGCCTGCGTGCTCAGGCAATTGTTTCCCTAAGATTGTGAATACACGTGCAGTTCAATATTATACAGGTTTTTGTATATTAGATCAGATTCTTTGTAGAGAAAATTTCTTTTTATAAAATGCAGGCTGTAGCTTTTTGAGTGGCTACTACATAGATGTTTAAAGCTTCTGATATTGAATATTTCTGAATAGTTCATGTTTTCTTTAATTTCTGGACTTGTGTATGGCAGCACAGCAAATGTATAAAAAGTAGTATTCATAATAAATTTTGGGCTTTTTATCAATAAAATGTTAATTTTTTAAATTTTGTAATAAAGTATATTTTTAAAAATGGATGGAGCTGTTTTTCCAAAGAAGACACGCAGATAGCCAACAGGGATATGAAAAGGTTCTCAGCATCACCAATCACTAGGGAAATGCAAATCAAAACCACAATAAGATATAACCTCACACCTGTTAGAATGGCTATTATCAAAGAGGAAGGGAGGGAGGGAGGGAATGGGGGAGGGAGGGAGGGAGGGCAACCGTTGGCAAGAACTAGCAAAAAGGTAACCTTCAAACACTGTTGGCACCATTTTATTTGGTGCAGAGTGGGTTTCTGATAGAAGTGTCCAGGAATGGAAGGGTTTCTGAAGGGTACTTCCTAAAGACTAGGGTCTCCTATGTGAAATACAAAACCTCCTCTGAGTCCATATCTGATTGACTGAGGGAATGCAGAGGAGTTTAGATTTTCACCTGCACCGATGGTTTAGATTGTGTCAACAGTCCTTGAATCTTATCTGAAATCAAGACCAAAAAAAAACAGGCTCTAGTGAAAATCACCATGACAAATACTGATTTTAAAATAGTCGACGATTTGGCCCTCGAATTACGACGTTATTTCGTAACTTCAACATAGGAATCACAGTCATTTGGATATACTTTGAGGGAAAAATGTTTTATAATAATGCTGACAAGCTATAGTGTTTATTTCCATTTTTTAAAACTAGATTTTTGTACTGCTTGATTTAAAATTTTTTTAAAGATGAGTGTGCCAAAGACCATGTCTGCTTGAAAATTCTTATGTGAGTTCCCAAGTAATTAAAAGGATTATACCTAAAAGCTTACTCCTCTAATTCTATAAAGTTTATGTATGATAAAGACCCATTCATTTTGGCCCGGGGGAAATTCAAAGCTTCAAATAAACTGGAGAATTTCAACTGAAAATTTATTGTTCTGGTTTCCACATGTAAGGAGCTTAGAAGTCACCATGCTGTCTTCATGACACATAAAAAGTTTAATAGACTAAAGAAAACAATTCTAGGATCTTCAAGAAATGTGAACACAGAGCAAGCTCTATGTCTCAAATTGGAGAGATGGGAATACAGGGAGAAATGGTTTACTGGAGCAGAGACTCTCAAGGGCTAACCTCCATGGGAACCAGCGCCTGGAACCAGTACTGGGGTACAAAACCTGAACAGTATCTGATTTACTGCTAGAGGCTGGGTGGGGACAACTCAGAGTTAACACAACTCTGTTGAGGTTTACTTCCTGGAGTTTTACCAGGCTCTCACAGTACATCTCAGAAGGGGGTAAAAACAAAGAGAAACCGGGTGGAAGTGGCCTTCTGGAGCCACACCTGGTAATCTCAGTAGATAATGGAGAAAACTCCTCTTGTGCTTGCAGACATGGGGGAGAAAGGAACCATTTTGAAATACATGAGAGCACTCCATCTTAAGAATGCCTACTTTGGGGAGAAACCAGTTAACCATAGCCTAATCTGCTGGTATATTATCATGGTCAAAATCTGGGGGAACAGAACTACCTAACTACAGTCAGCTCTCACCTTCTAACTGGCATCAGCAACCTAATAGAACCGTGGTCGTTCCTGGAGGCAGAATCAGTGAGAGCACCTGCTGTTACAGAGCATGAGGGAAGAAGGAAGATCCCTTTGAGAGTGAATGGATTTGATTCTCCGAATTTCTATCCCAAGATCTGGAAATATATCATGATTCCTGTACCTCAACTGTAAGGTTTATGTAGGTAACATAACAATGAGGACTATATTGAATTGAAGGCGCGTTTGGCTAGTATGGATTACTTGGAAGTGCGTGGGCTGCTAGAGCCCCTCCTGGCTTTTCTTTTGTTGCATTTGAAGATCTCCCAAGATGCAGTCAGTGCTGTCCAAGAGCCAGATAGGATAATATTATGTGACTGCCATGTAAGAATGAAACTACAGAATGGTAAAAGGAGAAATAAAAATTGTGTTCCCCACCTCTTTGGGGTCATCACTCTCAGGATGATTGTCAGAGGAGTTCTCCACCTTGCTACAGATCACCAAGACCAAGAAGCTCCTCCTACAGCCTGTAAAGGTCTCTTTCTAGAGATAGGAGAAGAGAGATCACTGTCCCAGGAAAGAAATAACACACCACCTTCATCCTTCTCTAGCTCATACAGCCAATCTAGGTCAAATGGTGTATAAGAAATAACTTTATTCGACAGGAGTATGAACAGAAAATTCAACTTCTGTTTGAGACTTCACAAACTTGAAACATTTTTAAGATGTTGGAGCTATTGACATTTGTCTCTCAGAGTAGTGACACATAAAGATGTAATTCTCTACAGTTTGAAATGGATTGTATAAGCCACGTAATATCAAAAAGTGTTACTTTACAATGCTCTCAAAGAAAAATCCCTTGCTTTGAACTTTATTTACTCTTGCGTAGACTGATAATAAACCTCTAAATTCTACCCAGCTGAAGTAGCTGTTTAATACTGTGGAAACAGAATCGGCAAAATTGAACTGAGACACTTACCTTTTCCATAACTGATATCTATAGCTGTAGTTGAATAACCAGTCTTTAAGTATGCTGTGAACACAAGCCAGTAAGTAAAATAAAAACTGCTTCATTAAATTACAGGTTAAAAAAAATCTAACCAGTCTTCACTGGGCAGAGGATGACCCAGTAGGTGTAGAATCTAAAAAATGTCAAGAAAATTAATTTATTTTTGCTTTAGATCATAAGCTCCTTATGTGATTGCTGTATATTGATACATAGCTCTTCCTCACATTCTTTATTTGGTAATTTGAGGCTACTCAAGATTCCAGTGTGCCAGTTTAAGGGCACATTGTAGAGATAAACTTTTGAGTTTCTGTGCAGGATTTTTTTTCTTACTATCATTTGTAATGTTTTCTGAGAATCCTTGGGAATAAAGTTTAAGTTATAAAAGATGAGAATCTAATAGAACCAAGGACACACTTCACTGGATTTCAGGGTAGGCAAGAAATGAGAAAGGTATTTATGGTAGAGAGAAGGAATAAGATATTTAGGCATAGGTGGGTTCTCCTGGGCTCTCAGTTTGAGAGGGTTGGGCTTACTTTCTTCCAGAGTCAAGTTGACTTACCCTGGCAGCTACTCTTCCCAATCCCACACATCCGCTGTAGGTACCAAAAAAAAAAAAAAATTCCTTCCAAAATCTTGAGGCTATTTTGCCTTCAGGTGCCAGAGAAAGACACCTGAGGAGTCTTGAAGGGCCAGGTTGATCACTCTGAGAGGTAGCTGGAATCAACAGTTGACACCAAGGAATGACTCTAGATGGTTTCACTTAAATTAGTAGCTAGCACTCTCCTTGTTCAGAGACATAGCACTCAGAATATCTTTCCTCTCCATGTCTGAGAACAGTGTTCCGTGTAGAAGAGGGATAGAAACAGGAACTTTCCCATTGTACCAGCAAGCTCCATAAAGAGATGACTCCCTTAGGACACTGCAGGATCCACATGATGCATTTAAAGAGATTTCCTCTAACTGGAGTCTTCTGGGACTGGGAAGAATGCAGCTTTGGCAGGGGTGGGGTCTTACAAACTGGACTTGAGTCCTGCCTTTACCAGTCGCTTATTATCCTTGAGAGATGATAATATGTCTGAGCCACAGTTACTCAACATGTAAAATGGGGATAATAGTAACTTCCTGAGAGGAAAGAAGGTTTTCTGTTAAAGAGCAAACACAGTGCTTGCATGGTGCAGATATATAAGTGGTGGCTATTATTACAACAGAAGCCTCTCTAACTACATCAACTCAATACTGTAAATTAACTGAAATTAATGTATAATCCTCTACTTCTTAAGAAGGCAATCTTTAATTTTGAGAATTTAATCTTTAATTCTCAAAATGAAATCATTTTCAAAAGCCACAGCTGAATGAATCTGCCTTCCCAAAAACTTCTTAGATCCATCCTGGCCAGGTTACAGTATCGCTGTCCAACAGGAGTAATGACAATTTATGTTCAACACACTACACATTGACTGGCAGGGATCAGGCCCTCAAGAGTGGTGACTGTTCTTTGTTTTTTGTTATTTACCACTAACAAAAGCTTATCCCTTGAAGTGCCACTTATTTCAATTGTATGAAAAACTAAGTAAAATGTATTACATGTTCCTCTACCTTCCCCCAAACAATAAACTGAATATAATATAAATCCTTTCTCAAAGATTCAATGACACTATCATAACAATAATACTTAATGTGTTGGCTGGAATACAGTGCTACTACTAAGACAAGTAGGGCCAGTGGCCCCAACTGAGTTGATATACTATCTGTTCTCTTTGCTGTCTAATATCTACATAGTTTTTAAAGGTTTATTTATTTATGCATACAGAACTGGGGTGTAGGCCATAGGTGTGGGGTGAGAGGATTCACTGGAGACAGAGTGGGCAGCAGAACAGGTGAACTGACTGAAATATACACTGCTGAGGGGAGCAGTGGGCAAGACAGGAGAGGTCTGCTGCACCAAGTGGGTCAGCTCCCTGACTCCCTGGCTGGAGATCAAACTCGTGCTGCATTGGCTGTGGATAACTTCACAGTGCTGAGACTTAATGCCTTGCACCACCAGGGAAACCTCTATCTCTGTAGTTTTATGGTTATACTATTTCATTTCTTTCTACCAGGTTGCCAACAATCACTTCTTGCTGCTGTCATTGTAACTGTCCTTAGCAACATTCTATTCCTTTGTATTTTCATTTGATATGCAATGATCTTAGTATAATGATAGAGAACAAAGAGCCTATAGAAATTGAGAACTTGCAAATATTGGTCAAGAACTCTAAAAAGGGTCTTTGGGGTCTCTTGCACAATTAATATTGTGCAGAGACAAAGTTTGTCAGAATTATGTGCAAACAGAGTAAAGGATCCCAACTAAGAACATAGGCATAATGGTAAGGAACTGTGTGTGTGTGTGTGTGTGTGTGTGTGTGTGCGCGTGCGCGCGTGTGCATGCACATGCATGCTTACAGTTTGGCAGGTTTTCCCCCACAAATATTGTTTTTATTAAGATAAAATACACAATATAAAATTTACCATCTTAGTCATTTTTCATTGTACAGTCAGTGGTATTATAAGCATTTCTAATGTTGTACAACCTCACTACCCCCTATCTCCATAACTCTCTTCATCAGGCACAACTGAAACTCTCTACCCACGAAATACTAACTCCCCATTCTCCCTGCCCCCTCAGTGTTGGCAATTACCATTCTACTTTCTTTCTCATGATTATGACAACTTTAAGTATCTCATTAGTGAAATCATATATTGTCTTTTTTTCTGGCTTCCTTCACTCAACATACTACCTCAAGGTTCTACCATTTGTAGCATATGTCAGAATCTCCTTTTTTTCGTTTTTTTAAAATTAACTTACATTTTTAATCAAGTTCCATTGCTCTACATCCTTGTGAATATTTTGATACTATAGGATTTCAACCCTCAGGGGTGATCATCATAGCTCTCTCACCACCAAAACACCCACAGTTCTCCACCATAGTCCATTGTGCTCTCCCACAGCCCCACTTCCATTCTGTTCCCTCCTCCTTCCTTTTAAAGGCTGAATAATATTCCACACAAGTCTATAAAACATTTTGTTTATCCACTCATCAATCAATGGACACTTGGTTTGCCTCCATATTTAGCTTTTGTGAATAATACTGCAACATACAATTACCTCCTCATGTACAATTATCTCCTCAAAGCCCTGTTTTCAATGCTTTGGGATACATACCCAGAAGAAAAATTGCTGTATTATATGAAACTTTTAAAAAAATATTTTAGGAACTGTCACACCGTTTTTCACAATGATACTATGTTTTTTATATTCTGGTTATATATAGTGTGACTATACATTCATTTACATTTTACCTTGTGGACCAAAAGGGCACAAGGGTAGCAGTTTCTCCAAATGTTTGCCAAAAATGTGCTTTTTTTCTGATAGTTTTTTTTTCTTTATTGTAGTCATTCTAAAGGGTTAAGTTGGTATCTCTTTGTACTTTAGATTTGCATTTCCCTGATGATTCAAGATATTGGGCATCTTCTGTGTGCTTAATGGCCATTTTTAAATCTTCTTTGGAGTATGTCTATTCCAGTCCTTTGATCAGAGGACTTGACATTGAATCAGAATGTTTGTTCTTCCTGTTGAGTCTTAGAGGCACTCTATTATTCTAGATATTTTTCTCATATAAAGCTGATTTATAAATATTTTCTCTAAAGATTGCCTTTTTAGGGCCTCCCTGGTGGTGCAGCGGTTAAGCGCTGCACTGTGGAGCTGTCGGCAGCGGCGATGTGAGTTTGACGCCCAGCCGGGGAGAATCCCACATGGTGCGGCAGACCTCTCCTGCCTCGCCCGCTGCTCCCCCTCAGCAGTGTATTTCTGATCTGCCTGTTCTGCTCCCCGCTCTGTCTCTGGTGGACCCTCTCGCCCCCCCATGCCTCTGGCCTGTACCCCAGCTTGTATGTATAAATAAATAAATCTTTAAAAAAAAAAGATTGCCTTTTTACTCTGTTGATAGTTTCTATTGATATACAATATTTTTAAATGTTCACAAAGTCAAATTTGTCTATTTTTTTCTCTTATTACCTGTGCCTTTTGTATTATATCTGAGAAACAACTGTAAAATCCAAAATTGTAAAGTTCTTATCTTCGGTTTTTCTTCTAAGAGTGCTATTGCTGTGGGTTTTACTTTTAGGCCTTTGATCCATTTTTAGTTAACTTTTCTATATGGTGTTAGGCAGAGGCCCAGCTTCATATTTTGCACGTGGATATCCAGTTTTTCCAGTACCTTTTTTTTGAAAAGACTATTCTTTCCTAGTTGAAAGGTCTTTGCATCCTTGTCAAATATCACATACATGGGAATATTTCTGTACTGTCTTCTAAACCATGATCTATCTATCTGTCCATATGTGGATATCCAGTTTTTCCAGTACCTTTTGTTGAAAAGACTATTCTTTCCCAGTTGAAAGGTCTTTGCATCCTTGTCAAAAATCACATACCTGGGAATATTTCTGGACTGTCTTCTAAACCATGATCTATCTGTCCATATGCCAGTAGCACACAGTTTTGATTACTACAGTTTTGTAGTAAATTGCTTTCATAAGTGATATGAAGATTTTTTATTGAGGTAAAATGGACATATAACATTAATTTCAGGTGTACACATGAGCGTGAATTTGCATGTGTTACAAAATAAGTCTAAGCCCTGATTCAGGATGGCAGACAGGACACTCAGTGCGTGGGATCTGAGATTCCTGTGCTGAAGACCAATGCCAGGTATTGCGACTGAAAGTTGAGAGTGCAGCAACTCAAGGAAAAGTATTCTGTCATCTGGTAAGTGGTAGACAATAAGAATACAGACAATGATTGGTTCTGAATATCAAGGAAGGGATTCAGTGGTTGGCGTGTTGGTTATGTCCATAATGTCCTTAAAAATTGGAACTCCGTGGTGGCGCAGCGGTTGAGCCCTGCACTGTGGAGCTGTCAGCAGTGGCGACGCGAGTTCGATGCCCAGCCGGGGAGATTCCCACATGGCGCTGCAGACCTCTCCTGCCTCGCCCGCTGCTCCCCTCAGCAGTGTGTTTCCATCCATCTGCCTGTTCTGCTTCCCACTCTGTCTCTGGTGCCTGTTCTGCTTCCCACTCTGTCTCTGGTGAACCCTCTCGCCGCCCCACACCTCTGGCCTGTACCCCAACTTGTATGCATAAATAAATAAATCTTTAAAAAAATTTAGTTTGACATTCTTATTACATATTCAACTACTGCTCCAGAAATTGCAGTCTCTGAACTGGATGGAAAAACAGCAAAGATGAACAAACGTGGCAAAACATATCTGACTATCAATCACTTAAAGATTTTTTGGGCCAGGAAGGTAACAAGTTTGAAGTAGCTCATCTCAGGGCTCTGGGGCTGGTCCATGGCTGGCGGTTGAAGTCTCTAATCTGATTCAGAATTCGATGATTTAGTATAAAAAGAAATGTAACCAATGAAAGATCAACCCACTGAGGAAGAACAGAAAGACTTTTGATAAGCTATGGGTCTTATTTCCCTGTGCATCAATCTTCTTACTCACCTAACTGCCACCTCCAAAACCCCTTCACTCATAATTGTTACTAGGTAGCAGTAACAGGCATTGCTAAAAAATGTTACAGTGTTACTATTGAATTTCTATGTTATTCTACAAAAGGAAGGAAAGACTTTGGTTTTGGAAAACCAAGTTGCATTTTCTATTACCTCCCTAGATGGAGCAATGTGAGATTCTGGAGGGATGTGAAGGTAACTGCCATACAGTATTTTTGGTTTCTGTAGATAACTCATCAATAAAAACACCTTACTTTGGTGAAAATGCAGCGGTGTGCTTCTTCTAGCTTCGTTATTTCTTTGTTGCTTTGGCTACTCAAGGTCTTTCATTTTCCATAAAAATTTTAAGGTTGTTTTTTCTATTTCTGTAAAAAAAAAAGTCATTTTAATTTTGATAGGGGTTATATTGACTCTGTAGATTGCTTTGAAAGTACAGGCCTTTAACAACTTTTTTTTTTTCAATCATTGATCTTGGAATATCTTTCCATTTATTTGTACCTTCAGTTTATCTCATCAGTGTCTTACAGATTTTAGTATACTGTTCTTTCACTTCACTGGATAAATTTATTCCTAGATATTTTATTCTCTTATGTAAACGGGATCGTTTTCTTACTTTCTTTCTTATACTTCATTATAAGGTGCATAAAAGTATAACAGATTTTTGTATATTGACTTTGTATCCAACAACTTTACTAAGTATGTTTATTCCAACAGTCTGTTAGTGGTGTCTTCATGGTTTTCTATTTATAATATGTCATCTGCTGGTAGTGACAATTTTACCATCCTTTCTAATGTGGGTGCCTCTTATTTCTCTTTCTTGTCTAAATGCTCTGTCTAGGGCTTCCAATCCCATGTTTAATAAAAGCAGTGAGAGTGGCATGTTTGTCTTGTTCCTGCTGTTAGAGGAGTAACTTTCAATTTTTGACCATGGAGTGAAGTGATGTTGGCTATGGGTTTTGTTATATATGGTCTCTATTATGTTGAGGAACTTTCCAACTCTACCTACGTTGTTGAGATATTTTATTATAAATGAATGTTGAATTTAGTGAAATGTTTTTTCTGCAACTGGTGAGATGGTCATATAACTTTTATTCTTCATTTTGTTACTGTAGTTTATGACACTGATTAATTTGTGATGCTGAACTATCCTTGCATCCTTGGAATAAATTCCAATACTGATACTGTATGATCCTTTTAATGTTTTATTTAATTCAGTTTGCTACTATATTGAGGATTTTTTTCATCAGTGTTCATCAGGGATATAGGCCTGTAATTTTCTTAGGGCATCCTTGTCTGTTTCTGGTACTAGGCCAGTGCTGGCCTTGTAAAACGAGTTTGGAAGTGCTCCCACCTCTTCAGTTTTTTTAGAAGAGCTTGTAAATGATTAGCTTTAATTCTTCTTAGAATGTTTAGTAGAATTCACCTGTGATATCATCTGGTTCTGGCCTTTTTTCTATTCATAAGTTTTTTTTATTACAAGTCAATCTCCTTACTAGTAATCAGTTTGTTCTAATTTTCTATTTCTTCATGATTCAGTCTTGTTAGGTTGTATATTTCTAAGACCTTATCTGTTTCTTTCAGGTTGTCATGTCTATCTGTGTATAACTGTTCACTGTACTATCTTATGAGCCTTTATATTTCTGTGGTATCTGTTGTAGTATCTCTTCATTCATTTGTTATTTTGAGTCCTTTCACTTTTGTTGTTCATGGTGAGTCTAGCTAAAGGATTTCAATTTTCTTTCTTTCCAAAGAATCAATTCTTAGTTCCATTCATCTTTTCTAAAGCGCTTTTAGTCTCTATGTTATTTCTACTCTGATTTTGTTATTTCTTTCTTTAGCTCATTTTTCTTCTTTTTCTATTCCCTTGAGTTACTACATTATATTGTTTCTGAGTTTTTTGTTTTTTTTAATGCATGCATTTATCACTATGAATGTTCCTCTACAACAGCTTTTGCTACACCCCCCATAAATTTTTGCATATTATATTTCCATTTTCATTTGTCTCAGGTATTTTCAATTTCTTTTTCTATTTCTTTTTAGACATACCTCTTGGAACTTTTTAAACCTTCTGGATCTGGATTTCTGTGTCCTTACCCAGATTAGGGAAGTTTTCAGTCATTATTGGGATTCCTATAATGTGAATGATAGTCACTTGATAGTCATAATGTGAATGATAGCCCTTAAACTATCTTTACTTTTTTTTCTTTTTGCACTTCCGGTTGGGTGCAACCCACTGCTCTATCTTTGAATTCACTGATCCTTTCTTCTGCTTAATGTAAGCTGCTGTTGAACACCCTTAGTATCTTTTTTTGGGTCACTTAGAGTTTTCAGCTCTGTGAGTTTTATTTGGTACTTTTATTTTCTATCTCTTTTTTATTTTTTTTTTTAATGCATATAAGAACTGAGATCTAGGCCAGAGGTGCAGGGGGTGAGAGGAGTCACCAGGGAAAGAGTGAGGAGCAGAACAGGAGGATCTATTGAAATACACTTCTGAGAGGAGCAGTGAGCAACACAGGAGGGGTCTGCTATGCCATGTGGGTTAGCTCCCTGGCCAGGCATCAGACAGGATGGAACTCATGTAGCAGTGGCTGCGTGCCATACCTTGATAGAACTGAGACTTTAACCTCTGTGCCACCAGGGAAGCCTATTTTCTATCTTTTTATTGAAGTTCTCACTGTGTTGATCCCTTCCTCTCACAAATTTAGTAGGTAACTTAATGATAATTGCTTTAAACTCTTCCTCAGATGAATGACTTATCTCCATTTCATTAAGGTTTTTCCTCTGTGACTTTATCTTTTTTCTTTTGTTTGGAACACATACCTCTATTTCTTCAAGTTACTTGACTCTCTGTATTGGTTTCTAGGCATTAGATGAAATAATCACTTCTCCCAGTTTTGAAGGGGTGCCTCAAATCAGAAGTGAACATTATCACTCAGACCTGTCCTAACTTTTGGATGTCTCTCAGATAGAGTTGAGTTTATTCTTCTTTTTTCTAGTTTCTTAAGTTGCAAAGTTAGTCTTTTATTTGAGATATTTCTTGATTTTTTTTAAAGATTTATTTTTTTTTAATTCATACATACAAGCTGGGGTACAGGCCAGAGGCGTGGGGTGGCGAGAGGGTTCACCAGAGACAGAGCGGGTAGCAGAACAGGCAGATCAGAAATACACTGCTGAGGGGAGCAGTGGGCAAGGCAGGAGAGGCCTGCCTCCCCATGTCGAACTCGCGTCGCCGCTGCCGACAGCTCCATAGCGCAGCGCTTAACCGCTGCGCCACCGGGGAGGCCCAGATAGTTCTTGATTTTTAATATGCTTAGGTGATATTACCCCCTTTGTATGATTTTCATTTATTGTAGAACCGTTTATTTTAACCAGCAATTTTGTTTCAATCTAATATTTTTATTAAAATAGGGAGATGCATGAAAAAAGTGTATGTAGAAGACAAAAAAGGGACATTGTATTATGGCAATGAGATTTACTTGGAAGTTTCTTAGGAGACATTGATGATGATCTTTTTTTTTTTTTTTTTTTTTTTTTTGTGAAGAAGACCAGCCTGAGTTGCTGTTAAACTCTTCTGGAAGAAGCAGTCTTCAAGAAAGTCATCTTTCAGCCAAATATGAAATGGAACAGGTTTTCTTGAGAAATTTGTTTTCTCTCCATTTTTTAGAGCCCATGCCCTCATGAGGAATCTTATTCCATCACATCGCTTCATCCATTCTCCCCAGTTAGCATGTTTATTCACATCTGTGACAATCTCGTTTATTACCCGAAATAGATACCACTCCAGATTTTTTTAAAAGCAGAATGGAATGTTATACAGGGAATTATATATTAAAAAATAATGTCTGTCATTCCGGGAGATGCTACATTTACCATCATCACAAAGGTGGGGGCTGAGGAGACCACACACTTGAACTGTGGACATCAAGAAAATCCCAGGGAGGCCGTGATCAGGTGTCAGAAAGCTTCCCCTGGTGTTGACACAACTACTTTTTTAAAAAAATGTATATATTTTTATTGTTATTTATATCTTTTACATTTCGTATTCCCCTTGGGTAACCCACCACCAATTCACCCATGATCCATCTCCGTGGTCCCTTGTGTTCTTTTCTACTCCATTTTGTGCCTTTACCCTCCCTTCCCCCCCCACCCCCCCCCCCCGCCACCCGCTGAGTGTCTCTCTCCTATTTGGTTTCCTTATAGTCCTGTTATACATGCAGTTTGCAGCGACATGGATGGAATTAGAGGGGATCATACTCAGTGAAGTAAGCCAGAAAGAAAGAGAAAAATATCAAATGGTTTCACTTATAACAGGACACTACTACTTTTTAAAGCCCACAGAGTGCTGGGCTCTAGAATGCCACTGCAGAATCCTTAGTTCTTTGACTGTTCTCCAAGAGAAAATATGATCAGGGAGATAGAACTGTCTCACTCTGCCTTGCAATTCTCATATTAAGACATTAACTAGACACGTTGCTTTAAGCAAACGTGGGAAGAGTTATGCTTCGATTTTCCAGATAAGAGGGTTAAAAAGAGGGGCCTCCCTGGTGGCACAAGGTGTTAAGTCTCAGCACTATGAAGCTATCCACAACCACTGCAGCATGAGTTCGATCCCCAGCCAGGAAGCTGACCCACATGGCGCAGCAAACCTCTCCTGTCTCGCCCACTGTTACACTAAGCAGTGTATTTCAGTCAATCTGCCTGTTCCACTCCCCACTCTGCCTCTGGTGAATCCTCTCACCCTGCCCCTCCCCTACACACACCTCTGGCTTACACCCCAGTTCTTGAACACATAAATAAACCTTTTTTTTAAAGGGTTAAAAGGATTCTGAGGGTGCAAAAACCATTTCTACCAAAACAGTCAAGTGTTCTGAATATTTCCAGTGGGTCCAGATAAGATTTAAACCAAAGGAATGAATGTCTAACAAAAGAATTTCATCCATCACTGAGAGACACTATTCTACTTTTTAGTGATGAGAGGGCACTTCAGATCTTCCCTTTGGTCTACTGATGCCTTGTGATTATGATTAGGCAAAACCCTGACATAATCTTCCATTTCTTCCTGCCCAGGGATGCAATATATTCTCTTGTATAATTTTATCACTGAGATTATGAATTAGATTGTCCCATCTCAGGCCCCCACTTCCCTCTCTCCTGATGAAACAGATTCATGAGTGCTCATAATAAAATGCACGAAGGGGAAAAATTTGTGCTGGTCACATTACTCTGTCCTTAGAGAGCACATCACTCTGAGTGAGTATCTAGGGCTCAGGCCAGGGCTGCAGCCATGCAAAAATTTCCAGGAGCCCATGAGACACTCTCAGCTGAAGCTTTTAATCAGAATGAGTCCTGGAGCATGACTTTTTAAATTTTTAGCTGAAAGCTTCATTTAAATTTTTGTTATAAAATATCTATTTTTATTTATTTTATTTTGCATTAAGTTCTAGCTATTTTACTAGGCTATATGTTGGTGTCAGTCATTTTGGGTTGATTTTCCAGGATACACAGTATATTTTTTATATATATCAAGTTACCTTTTATATCAGAATAGTTTTCTTCACTGTCTACTTTTTTGGTTCCTATTATATTCAGTTGCTTTGGTTTTCTTCTTCAGGAATTTACATAAACACACTATATATATACACAAACACACATTTTGATGTTCTGTATCACATTCTCTTAAATCCATTTTCATTTATTTTATAATTTTAATTTAAAACTTTCCTTCTTTCCATTTTCTGTTTTTCTTTATGTATAGTCCATAGTATTTATTAACCAACGTGTTACTTCAGTCTCCATTTCTAAAATATTCTTTTTTTATTTCTATTACTCTCCTTGGTTTTGTAAGCTCTGCTTTCAAATCTTTCTGCTTTCTGTTCTCCAATATTATTATTCCTGAGTGATTTTAATTCTAATCTAAGTTGTTCTTTAGTAATTTCTCTTATTTCCTTCATTTCTTTAGCTTGTTCAAAATATTAGAATATAGTTTTCCTCTGTGTGGGGGCATGTCTTTCTAGGTTGTTTTTGTTGCATTGAAGAATGTTATTCTGCAAATAATTTTCCTTTTTCATTTTCAGATAATCATTTTGAATAGTTTTGACTATTTTTCTTTTCTGTTGATTATATTTCAGCAGGATGTTAGCCTGCACTAGAAGGCAGTCATGTAGCTTTATTAGCTTCAAGGTTCTAGAGCTCCCTCTTCTGTCGTTTCTCAGAAGTGTGAAAATTCTGTGCTTGTTGAGACATACTCTTTTCCTCTTTTTCTTCCTTTGCTCCATTATTCTTACTTAATATGGGGTTTCTGTTCTAGAAAGAGACTTGAATTATGAATTGAGATGGCCCAAGACTCTCTGGCTTCCCAGCACTCTCTTAGTGGGGTCCCTTGCATTCACGTAAAGCTGTAGTGTACAAAGTTACTCCCAATTTGGATTTAGGTTCTCTGGGGTATATATCTGCAATGCATATAAATAAAAAGCATTTCTAGCAATATCCAAGTCATATATAATCCAAAAGGAGAAGAAACTACCCAACAGAATAATGTGCAAAAATTACAAACAGGCAATCAATCTACAGAGGAAGAAATCTGAATGTCAAATAAATATGAAAACTTGCTTCATCTCAATGGTTATTGGAAATGAAAATTAAAACATGAAATACAGTTTCATCTGAGTCAGCACTAAAGACATTACAATAACCTAATAAAATAATTACCAACAAAGAGAATTAAATCATAGCCTCTATTAAAGAACAACCATCACCCCATATGTATTCAGAATAAAGGAAGCCAGAAAACTATCTGATAAGAAGAGGGAATTATTCACTTCTGTATATTTACTTGAAGAATATAAAAACACTAATTTGTAGAGATACATACACCCCCAGGTTTATTGCAGCATTATTCACAACAGGCAAGAGTTGGAAACAACCCAAGTGCCCTTCGACAGAGGATTGAGTAAAGAAGATGGAGATATGTGCACAACAGAATGCTAAGCTACTCAGCTATGTGTGTGTGTGTGGAGTGGGGTGGGGGTGGGGGGGCGTATGAAATCCTGTCATTTGCAACAATATGCATAAACTTAGAGAATATTATGCTCAGTAAATGAAGTCAGGTGGAAAAAGACACTGATTTTGCTCACCATAATAAAAAGACAAATGAATGAATTAAATAAATAAAAAATAAACCTTTAGACCATAATGCCAAATTAGTGGTTATCAGAAGGGAAATGGAAAAAAGACGTGGGTAAATCACATAAAGTGGGTCAACTGTACAATGAAGAGGAGATGAACTTTTAGTGATGAACTTAGAGAAGAATATATGGATGTTGATACATAATGATACACAACTGAAACTTTTATAATGTTATATGCAATGTTACGTCAGTGAGTTTTTTTTAAAGAAGAGAGAATAATATCTCTAATGTTCTCTCTCTAGTCTGGACCTGTGCTTACAATATTTCCACATCCAGAATATTGTCTCTCTACCCCTTTAACTATCTAATTCCTAATCATCTATCAGGGATTCCCTTAATTGTCATCTTTCAGAAAAACATCTTATTCTTCCTAGAAGACAGAGTATGATAGATGCTGCTATGTGTGTCCTTGGCATATTGTACCTTCAGTATCATAGCATTTTCCAAACATTTCTGTTACGGTCAGTTTTATGTATGACTCAGCTAAGCTATAGTACTGAATCACTTTATCAAACCCTAAACAAGATGTCGCTGTGAAAGTTTTTAGAGTCAGTCAGCATCTATAGTCAGCTAACTATGTAAAGGAAATTATTCTCCATAGTCAGGGTGGACCTATTCCAAGTTGAAAGACTTTAAAAGCAGAATGGAAATTTACCTGAAGAATAAGAAAATTACTTGTGAACTAGAGTGTCAGTTTCTCCCTGAGAATTTTCAACCTTCCTTTCCTGAATACATTCCCAAGGAACTTTGGACTTGACTGGCCAATCCCCATTTCCATAAGCCACTTTTTTGCAATTAATCTCTAGATAGATGGTACATGATGATGATAATGATAGATACACACATAGAGACAGACATGTATATGTATATATGAAACTCCTACTGGTACTGGTTCTAGTTCTCTGGTGGAACACTCCCTGATACAATTACAATACCAAATTATATTACTATCTATTTTCTTTCACATCACATTGCAAATATCATTAAAACAGGAGTGTTGCCTATCTTTCTCACCACTTAATTTCTAGAATATAGCATATGTTCAAAAAACTGTTGAATGAACAAATGAATTTCCTACTGAGAATGCTTATGCCCAATATAAAAATCCTCAATAACAGAGTTGTAGATATACTACCTTAGTACATTAATAGCATTGGAGAAGGAAGGAACAGAAAGACTTCCAGAGGCTTTCAGGAAGTTCTGATGAATGCCGAGAAGTAACAGTAGACTCCTTAGAGAAATGATTCTTTTGCTAAGTCACTGGAGTATTTATCCACTTTTCAAAGTTGTAGCAAACACTGAAAGAAAGAAAACTGATTCTTTCTATATGTATAACTAAATTCAAACATTATTGGATTTTAAAAAAACAAAATCAGATTCTAGAAGGCAGTCATTTCTGTACTAAAAAGAAGTTTCGACCAATATACTAGTGTAGTTTAGTGGCAATCAACTTTAATATTTAAAAGAACTGTAAAGATTAATATCTAATAGCCCATAATCAAATACTTAGGAGTTATATTCCATTTTTGTTCCAGTGGTACAAGAAAACAGAGTTACATCTGATTCAACACCAGAGATATTACAGTAATCTAATATAATAGCAAAAGAATGAGTCAGAATCTTGCTTTCTATTATAGAAAAGACATTACCTTGTGGGTGTTTCAAAAAAGAAAGCCAGAAAAACAATCTGATGACATGAGAGAATGACATCAAAACTTTTAAAAGAGTTGGAGAGTGAAGTTTTAAAAATATATACTTTTTAAACTATGCCCTAATCCTGTTTTTTCAAAATAAATTCTGAAGGTTTATTACATCAGCACATCTAGGTATTGATAAACATATGTAATCCCAGGCCCTACTCTACTAAATTAATCTGAATCTCCAGGGGTCAAGTCCGAGCATTGAATAGTTACTACACTCCCCAGGTGATTCTGATGCATAGCCAGTTTGGGGAAGTAACTCTAAAAGGAGGCTTTCTCATGATCTCTGTTACCTCCTAGCAAAATTTCTGTGTTTCCTTTGATCTATTAACTCATTTAATCAGAGTATGTTATTTTACAGAACCATGAAATTGAGTTGGTAGAAGAACAGAAGGGTGGAGAAGGCACAATATTTTAGTTCTCACCATACTGGATCTCTCATTCCTACTCTGTTAGAGTAGCTCAAGTGTTCTCTTAGAACCACAGTGATAGTTATAGTCCAGTGTAAATCTATATATAACCTACAACGTGGCATGTAAGATCTAGGGATGCAGCTTTCTGAGAGGGTCTCACAGCTCAGTTAGATTGAGCCAAGACTAAGTATTTTCTTCCTGACATGTAATTCTTTAGACAAACTTTAATTAACAGTAAGAACCTAGATCTAGGTTCAAATCCCCACTGCAACACAAATGTGACTTTACAAAGGGTGCGTCACCTTTCCACATGTAGCTTCTCTCAAAAGTAGAGTGAAGATACAATATCTCATACAGAATAAGAAGAAAAATAGCTAACAACAACTGAATGGAGTGCTAAATGGAAGGCAAAAGGGAAAGCAAAGTAGTTTTTTATCCATTAAAGGAATATCGGTGACTATAAAAGCTTTTAGTCAAAATAGGGACTACCAGGAGTAATAAACCACCACGCTGATCGTTCTAGTTAAAAAAAAAAAAAAGTTTAGATTTAAATCAAAGAAAAAACAATAAAAATTGGATATACTTGATTAAAAAATCAGCAATGCCCTTATATTATGAACTGTCCATTTGGAGTTGAAGAAGGTATAGTTTGATGTAGCAGAATGTATTTTCCAGGAGTAATGACTACAGTAGTTCTCATCCACAGGTTTTTTTAGACTTTGTCATATTCCCATAAAAAGAGTTTATGTCCCCTCCTCTTAAATCTGGAAGGAGCTTTGTAACTAGCACTATGAATACAATACAGGAGAGGGGATGCTAGGAGACTACTCAGGCTTAGTCCTGTAGGCAGTACATCTTCTGCATAGCTGTCCTTCAAGACTCCTACTCTTGGAATCCAAGCATCAAGCCATGAAGAAGCCCAGGCCGCATGGGGAGAAACCCAGGCTTCCCAACCTTCAGTCCCAGCTGAGCTCCCAATCAGCAGCTACTACCAACTGTTGGAGTGATCCATCTTGGAAATGGACCTTCTAGCTCTCAGTCAACCTGCCCCTGCTGAGGCTGTGTGTGTCAGACACAAATCTTCCCTGCTCTGCCCTACTCATGCCAGAATTCTGAGCTAGTGGATTGTTTTTTGCTTTTTAATCACTAAGTTTTGAAGTGGACAGATATATAACAATTGATTACCAGAATCGAACAATGCCTAATTTTCTAGACAAGGTATGTAAGTACTAGATATCAGCATTTCTTTAATTACCCTGTGAATTGTTAAGATGATGTAACTGAGTATCCAATTCAACTGAAGACTGTTATTCAAAGTGGTGCCAGGATTCCTACTTGGATTTTATATAATGGGTATATTTGCTTAAGTTTGACAAAAAAAAAAAATGCATGTAAAAGGATGCTCACTACAGTGCTTTTTGTAGCAAAAAATTAAAAGCAAATGATCATTAATGAATAAAATACATTATGGCAGGTCTATATATATATGAGGTTTTAATATATATAGTTTATATGTATTAAATATATAGTAGTACATATTATAGACAGTAAAAAGAAGATAAATATCTAAAAGAAACTAATTATAAATGGAAAAAAATGCAAAGTTGTATATAGGGTGATTCCATTTATGATAAAATTATATCATGGATACTTCATTTATCTAGTTGTATGAAGAAAAAGATTTCTAGAAAGAGACCAATGACACCATTAAGAAAGGTACCTCTGCAATATAAGATTGTGGAGTTGATTTGGGAAATGAGAACTTAAATTTTCTTCTCTACATTCTTCTATACGTGTACTTTTAAATTTCTTCCTTTAACTTTGGGTTTTATATTAAAAATACATTAAATGCATCTAAAGAGTATAGATCAGCTACAAAGTATTAGGATTACTTTTCCAGTTTTCCTTTAAAAGCATCCCCTAAAGGAGATAGGCACTATTAGAACCGCGTTTGTCCTCCCTAGGCGGCCATATTGGTGCACAGAGCTCAAACACACAGCCTCCAGCTCCAGTGTTTAAGGACCGTGGCTTGGCTTTCGTCTGGAACAGTGAAACTCTAAAGAAAAAGTAATCACTTTGACCAAGTTCAATCCCACCATAAAAATATGAGCACCATAAACAAGGGGAATAAAAGTTTTACTTTTAAATTTCCTATAATGCTGTGTTCCCTCAACCGACATGATAACTTGCCTCATTTCTCAACTTGCCTCAGAAATAAAATACATTAGCACAGACACTAAGAGAACTACTCCTGTTAATAGAGGGAGTAGTGTTCGTTATGACACCACGTCATTTACTTTACCTGACAGAATTCTGGTAAATTGCTCTTAAGTAAAAGCTAAAATTACTCTGATTTTCTAAACACATATCAGCTAGGGGTTAGATTAGGTGAGTAGGATGTAGGTAGGTGGAAGAAAAAGTCAATAATCGTGCCTCATGTTATCTATGACTCATAGGGCAACACCCTAGATAACTACGATTTAATATCACAAAACCACACATTTCAGAATAAATTTGATGTTTTCATATTACTTTAGTATGCTTTATGACAGGAGGTTTTTGCTTTGAAAATGTGAAAATGTAATGAAATAGTCACTGAAGAGACTTTTGAATAAGTTAAAAATTAAAACAAAAAGCATACTAACAATCTCAACAAAATATAAGACATCCATAGTTCTCAACAAGCCTGAGTGAAATCCTAAGAGATTAAAATTCATTGCATCCAAGCCTCCTGCTCGACCCTCCAAGCTCCCAGAACATCCATCATTTGGTCAGGAAGTCTGTGTAGAAGTCGTCTATGCCAGTATCTGCCTGAAGTCAGGACAGAGAGAGGAGCCACATGCCCCGGGCAAGCTTTGGCTCTGTCGCCAGTGTAGTTCATGTGACACCATGTTAGGGCTCATCATCCATGTGTCTTTTTCTTAAAGATTTATTTATGTATGCATACAAGAACTGAGGTATAGGCCAGAGGTGTGGAGGGGGTGAGAGGATTCACCAGAGACAGAGTGGGGAGCAGAACAGGTGAATCTACGAAGTACACTGCTAAGGGGAGCAGTGGGCGAGGGAGGAGAGGTCTGCTGCACCCTGTGGGAAGCTCCCTGGCCAGGGATCGAACTTGTGCTGCAGGGGCTGCGGATAACTTCACAGTGCTGAGACTTAACCCGTTGCACCACCAGGGAGGCCCTCATCCATGTGTCTTAATAGAACACCCAAGTCTTATGTTTGTTCACTGTGGTTAACACAGTAATCAGTTTGAGTTGCAGCAAAAACTTCAAAGATCACTTTCTACCCAAAATACAGGCAGGAGAATAAAGAGACTAATGAACTTAGAGGAAACAAATCTGAGTTGCTGGGCTGGAGAAGGTGCTGGCATTTCCTGATGCCCATCGTGCACCAAGCATCATTCCAGGTTTTGTGTGACTTCCCTTGTTTAATGCTCACCCCAATCCTGTGGAGCAGGGCGAACACTAGACCTTAC
>PVIJ01017918.1:0-27899 GCA_004024925.1 Scalopus aquaticus | reverse complement strand
TGTTAGGTGGATGTAATCTTCTATGTCCATATTAATGGGTTCTGAAGAGGGATTTTCTTTTTGTGGTGTATTGTTTTGAGGATCATTTGTGACTTTTTTCTTTCCCATTGTTGGTCTTCTGCTTTGCTCTGTTCGTAGTTTTCCACTGGTGCTGGCGGGCATGACTCCTGGTTTTACTTACTCAGGAGTGTTTGTGGTTCCCTAGTGTCTGAGTTGCCTTGGCTGTGACTAGATATCTTCTGGATTTTCTCATTTTTCTTTGTGAATTTTTTTGTTTCTCGTGGCGTGTCTCCAGTGTGTTTCCAGTTCCGAGTTTAATTAGGGAAGATGAAGGGGTGGTTTGTAGTAAAAAAGAAAGAAAAGACAGGGAGGGGAAAAGAAAAAAAAAACAGGGAGAGGAAAGAAAAGGGGAATGGAGATGAAGAAAAGTAGAAACGAAGGACTAAGAGAAAAAGGTAGGTTAAAAGTTAAAAAAAAGGGATAATAATAATAAAATAGTAAAAAATAAAAAAAAATAATAAAGAAAATATAGTATTGGGGAGATGTGAATTTGGATTCAGTAGTCCTTTTGCTCTTAGGTTCTGGGGTTTCTGGTTGGGTCCCCTGCTGGGGTTCAGCCCCTCCTTTCCAGTGACATATGTTGTTGTCTTGTTCTTTCCAGTGACATATGTTGTTGTCTTGTTGTTGCTGCTGTCATTAGTCCTTGCTGGGAGTCTTTCTATTCTTTGTCCCCTTTTCCCCCCTTTCCTCCGATGTTTGCCTAGGGCTATTCCTGCCCCTGGGGTTATGTCTGGTGGGGAGCGGGGTTGGGAGCTCCTGGTCTTAGTTTCTTTTCTGCTGCTTGGGGCCTGCTACTCCACGAAGGGTTGCAAGGGTGGAGGTTGTGGGTGGCTGTTGATCAGTGTTTCACCTCACCTAGTTTCTAGGGTGCCAGTGTGCAGCCGCCTAGAAGTTGGGGGGGGGTGGCGAGTGCTGGGCAGTGTTCACCACCTGCTGTGGTCTTTTGTTTGTTTGTTTGTTTGTTTGTTTTTTGCTACCCTCCGGGTGCCAAGATGCTGACACTTTGCAAGGGAGGGTGTGGTCAGAGATAGTTTCAGCAGGAGATATTTTCAGCAACAGGTATGGGAGGGGTTTTGGGGATTGTCAGTCAATAGTCCTTAAATTCCATCCTTCCCCTCACATCGATTTGCATTCTAAAGCCCAGAATGAGGTGGTCTCTGCAGGAGGTTTTCCAGCCCAACTGGTTTTTCTGACTAATCTATCACCTAGCAACCAGTGGGGGATGTTTCTTGCTTGGACTTTCTCCCCTTTGAGACGTTACCTAGCCCCAGGTGGGGGATGGGACACAGTGACCCTCCCGCTTTCATGATCCTCAGGGCTGCCACGCAGGGAAGAGAGGGGGGTCATGGGGTGGGGGAGTGGGGATCGCGCTTCCAGTCGGCTGGCCGGAGCCCTCCGACCTCACCGCAGTTTCTAACCTTGTATTCAGTGGCTCTCAGGGGAAGGTGGTCCGCCCGTCTCTCCTTTCTGCTGCTCCTTTGTGTGGAATCAGATGTAGCAAGTCTTAAATTTCTGTGATAAAAAGTAGAAGTATCAAAAAATGTGAATGTTTTAATTAGGGCTAGGAGTGTTATAAAGGGAAGGAAAAACATACATTATGGTTTGGTTAACTGCTG
The DNA here is from genome assembly GCA_004024925.1 of Scalopus aquaticus. Lineage (NCBI taxonomy): Eukaryota > Metazoa > Chordata > Mammalia > Eulipotyphla > Talpidae > Scalopus > Scalopus aquaticus. The sequence goes on along the minus strand of PVIJ01017918.1, from coordinate 26,223 downwards.
AACAGTCTCTGGACTGGAAACGAGGATAGAACTATGATAATCTAAAGAGAAAAATTCTGTGTTATGAATCATTAACTGAACATGGTTTAAAATAATGCTTGAATAGAATTACATTTTATCACATGAGTTTATGGAGCTGTATGCTTGAGTTTGTTGGTTAGGTGTTCACATTCATGTTTAAAACTTAAATTATTTTTGCTCCAAAGTCATTTAGTTGAATAATTTTTGAACTCTTGAACATGGCCATGTGCTACACAATATTGACCTAAGGAAAGTAACTCTTTATAGAACAGCATAGATACTGTCTTCTGTTTTGCCTTTAGTGTTGGTAGCTTATACAGATCCCGTAAGAAGATGAGACTAATTATACCATACTCTGAGTGAGTGCTAATAAATGCCAACCTGAACTAAATTGAATTACAGCACAGCATCCTGTTGGGTTTCTGGGTTTACCCATTTTCTGCCCTCCCTGCTACATTTCAACTTTAATTCTCATTTCTATTTACAAGGTCTTCAAGACTTGTCCTCCATGTCATTGTGTTATCTTGTCTCTTGCCACACTGACTTATTTACTGGACTCATACTTCATGCCCTCCTGCTGCAGCTATTGGTTTTTGCCCTTGCATTTAATCTTAGTAAAGGTTTATGCAACAGTTTGATCTTCCACAGGAACCTTACAATCCACTACAAGAAGATCTATACATTTCCTCCGCAGCCTGCCACATCTATTCTCTGTAAATTTAGTTCCACACCAACTTTTCACCTTGGAGGTGCATATGAGGGTTATATTCTAGGTAATTAGAATGTGCCACACATATTCCATATGAAGTGATGAGGATTGTAATTATGAAGATTCAGTATTAGGGATTTATCTGTCTATCCTATTTGTCACAATCCTATTTCTCTCAAGGTTGGGATTGTTTCCTAGTTACCCAGAAGTCTAGTTTAGTGGGTTCCCTACATGTGAGCCTCCTGCTCCATGACCAGAAAATTTTCTTGCCTCTTTTCTTATTTGCAGTGTATGGCCACGTCTGTTAAAGAGTTAATCAGCTAACTGGCCTTAATATGATGTAAATATTTGGACTTTAATGTTTTATCATAACTGAAAGTATTTTTCCCAAAAAGATCACAGGGATTCACTCAAATAATTGGAACTACAGGATGGGTTGAAGCTCCTTCAGTGAGATACTTTTACATATCACTGCTCCTCATGTCATACCTTGTAGTCCATACAGCCATGGCAAATGTGTGAGCCAGCATGGAGGAAATGCAGATGGATGATCTAGGGTGACATGAAATCATCTGGAAGTGAGTCAAGGACTCCTTGAGTCCCAACACTCTCAGCCCTTTCTCTTTCCTCCTAGTTTACAGAGTAAATAGAAGATTCCCAAGAGCAATTACCTGGATTTTCTTTCACTAAACCTACAAATTGACCTCTCTTCATAGGTATATATTTATTTATTCCTTTGTATAATGTTATTTTGAGTTGATCCTTCCCACTGCGTTGCACTTTCATCTTTCCCACTCCAGTAACTCCTTGTTGTTGGAATATTCTAACTTTGGTTCTAACTTAAAACAACACTTTCTCAATCTCATATGCCCTGAATCTACTTTTTTTACTTTTCTATGTTGGAGGCAAACTTTGTTTATAAAGACCAGTTTCACTTTTCAGCCTATTAAAATCTGACTTTTCTCCCGCATCCCATTTGTACTCTCTAATAGGCAGTCACTTGTCACATACGGTTATTTATGCTAATTAAAGTTTTAAAAAATGGACAATTAAATTCCTCAGCTGCCCTATCCACATTTTAAGTGTTTAATAGTTATATGTGGCGATCACACTGGAAGTTCAAATAAGAAATATTAGATTTATGTCAACATACCGTCTTAGGCAGTATTGCTCTACTCCTTGGAAACTATTCTAGCTAAAACCTTCATGATCTTCATATTGCTAAAATGCTGGACATTTCTCATTTATCCTTCTTGCTCAGCAATTAACCAACTGTATTTGGCAAAGCACATCCTTTCCTTATCTTTCCTCCCACCACACTTACATAAACATTTTTCCTATCAGTCTTTTTTTTTTTTAATTTGCCTAGAGTCTCACGGTTCAAACAAACATTTCTAAAACTGAATATTGATTTTTTTTTATATCCCCCACAATATGCAAACCATCTTCTTGCACTCTTGTCTTCCCTCAGTCAGCGGGTAGCACCATCATCCATTCAGTTACATAACATAAAACTGGTGTTTATCATAGTCATGCCCACACCAAAGTAATCTCCAAATCAAATAGATCTTAAAATTATTGCTTTAATCTATAATTTTCATCCTCTGCTTTTGTCTAATCCAATGCTAGTTTTCAAAAATCAGTTTGAGCATAGTATTTCATTGATACTGTTGCTCTTAAAAAACAAAATATTAACATTGCCTTCAAGGACAATCCACACTTTCACTCAACTTCATTCAGTTCCTCTCAAGTACCATATTCTTTTTCAACTCAGGATCATCACACGTCGATGAAATAACTAATCACCTTCCTCATACTCTCCTTTCAAGCCTCATTTATGTGACACTTTCTCAAGGGGACCATTTCTGAACTCATCCCTGGTTAGGGTAGATTTCCTTGCTGATACTCTTCCAATTGTCTATTCATCTTTCTAATTGATTTCTTCCATGATTTATAACAAATTTAGCTATGATGGTAAACACCGTATCTCTTTTGGTGAATGAAAACTCAGTGGAATGGACCTTAACTTCATTTTCCTGATTAGTCAACCAGTTTCCCTGTGGCCATATGCTATTACATCACAGGATCATATATTTTTCCTTCTGCTCCCAAGGAGGGAGTTGAGGTTTGGAAAGCCTCTGATTTCTGAATGGATGTGATGAGAAAAACATAAAAATTTTAGTAGGAATTTTGTTTCACTGTCTAATTTCCCAGAGTTATATCTTTTGGATTCTTTTACTCAACAAATTCTTATGTTAAACGTAAACTAAATGTTATTGAAGATATCATATCCTCCTCACCTCTGTTTGTTGGCTCCTTATTTTTGGTTTTGGTCCATGATTACTGGTCCATGGTCCATGATTACTATACTTAACTCCACTGATAATATTCATTTGAAATAAGAAGTACAAGCAAAATATAATTTTTAGTACAGTGGTAAGTAAAATGAACAGTTTCAAAACAACCTTAGATCATTGTTAAAATACTTACCCCCAAAAAATACTGGAGGAAAATACATTATCTTTGCAAAGATGAAACAACTATCTGCTATGCCTTTGTTGAATTGCTATGTGACTAGAATATATGGACATCAGATGATACTGAAACTGGTTTATGTGACTATGTATCCAAAACCCAAAGCATCTTGATTAAGATTTATGTGACCTCATCAAAGTAACTAGTAACTATGAAAATATTATCATCAAAGACAGAGAGCCAAAGCAATATTTTCTCTTTCACTTTTTAAATCTTTCTAGCAAGACTACAGTACTTGAGTGGAGTGACAATTACTTATATTTTGATAATCGCATGGGGAAAATGATTTGCATTATTTTCAAAATGCGTTTCTCTTTTTTTGAGGCCTGTTGTTGTCTCCTTTATGCTCTCGTTCTCTGTACTGCACTTGGATGCTGAAAACAATCCCATGACAAAACCTCTTTCCTATTAAAGACAAGGTCTTATTTCAAACTGAGAAAATAATTAGGAAGCTGACAGGAATTCCTTTGGGTACAATAGTGTTTGTGATGAGAAAATTGTACATCATTGAAGTCAAAGGGCTTGGCCTTGGGAACTGAGAAATGCTGTTTTTGTCTCAAGGGCTGAATCCAGATGCCTATCACAGCTCTACTGGAAGTTGGTTGTTTCTTTTCCTGCCCAAATATGCCAATCAGCACCTTTCTGATGTCTTGCTGCAATGCTTATTAGGTAAATCCTGAAGTAGTTACCCATTTCATTATATCTGGAAAAAATCCAGCTACAGGTGCATGAATTAAATCCCATCCTTGTGCATCACTTCAAGCATGAAGTTCAAACTCATTGGAAGCCACAAATTACATGCTTGAGAGACTTCTGCAATTTCAAAAAAGACTGTACTTGACTGCTGGAAGAAAGAAAGGACACACAAGTGCTAACTTCATCTCTGTGTCTGGCATCTTGCTGATAGTTTAGTTAGCCTTCCAAGGATAATTTCAAAGGTCAGAAAAAAAGCAGAGAAATAGTGCAATGACTCATACCCACACACTTGTTTGAATAACTAGAAAGAAAAATCAGATGAAATACAGATGTTCTACAATGAGTACAAAAAAATCTTAGTAGTCCTGGAACACTCCTGTTACTGGAATATAGCAACATCTATTAGTAAATACAAGATAACTTTTAAAAAGTAAAAACTGCACTTCATCATCTAAGTTAGCAATTATAACACTCATCATTCACCAGCCTCCAGTACCTTCTAAACAAAGTTATTTCAGTTACATATTTGTTGTAGTTCCTGTGATGAGTAACAGAGAGGCTCAAACAAAAATAAGCCTGTAAATGGTGTAGCCTAGTCTAATGGAACTACTGTGGGGTTTAAAAATGTTGCAGTAAGCAGTTCAGTTTTTTCTCTCCTAAGTCACTTGTTAGGTCAAGAAAAGCCTGTACAGAGACAAATATGACCTCCTTCAGCATATGACCCATGCTTTCCAGATACAGCTGGTTAGGGACTAGTAAAGATAAAAAGAGAAAAAAATTCATGTGCTTCTGACTCTTTCAGTACCTTCCAATTCTAAGGAAAAAGAAATTTTGTCTGCTAAGATATAATTAAGTTTGCAACTAGAAAAGACATAGGACCTCACTAAAAAATCCTATGGGTGTTTCTTGTGAGCAGCCTAGTCCTGTTCTGCCAATAGGGTGTGTGTATAGCCTGAAATCAACCCCCTGGGGGAATCTCTCCCTGCAGCTATATGCAAAAAAGTTAGTGTTTTAGCCAAAACTGCAAGTTACTGAGCCAAAGAGGAAAGTGTTTTTTCCCTTTACCATATGCTTTTATCACTTTCATTTACTGGGCATGCTGGAGGAATATGTCTGATAGATTAATTTATGGTCATGCATTCTTGTTCTCCCCCTCCCTGTCTTTGTCCTCTCCCTCCCTCCTTTATCTTCCCCGCCCCCCTCCTCCTCTTTCCCTTAGTTTCAGGACCAATTTTAATACAAGTAAACCCAGCCCTGAAGACAGCTGTAGTGCAGTGAATGTTGAGATGGGAACATGCATTTCTTTGCATAAAAATATTAAATACTATTCCATGAGTATAAATATTTGGAAACTTTTTTATAGGTAAATTTCTTCTTTATTAATATAGACTGACTTTATTTATACCACTCATTAATTTAACAAATAATTTTTGAGCAATCTAATTGCTGGTAGCCATTGTTCTAAGACCTTGGGATGCATCAGTGAATGAAATAAACATTTTTTATGTGTTTGAGTTTACATTCCAGCACATTTAGTGAAGATCATTGTACTTGGCAGAAATGACCTTTGACAGTCTGCCTAATTTTAGATAACTTCAGGGGATTTTTTAGATTAGGCTCTCCATGGTTACCCTGGGAGTTATGGATCAATATGCAGGCACACTAGTATCCCTTCTTTAGAGTATATTAAAGTGCTGTGGAAAGCTAGACTATACTGGGGGTGAGGGTGTGTGTGTGTGTGTGTGTGTGTGTGTGTGTGTGTGTGTGTGTGCGCGCGCACACACACACACAAGCAAGCACTCCCTTACATCTGAATTTTCACCTAAGAATAATAAACTTTAGCATTTGGGACATTAGAAGCTGGTTATGAATGGAGGCCCATTTATAAATGTCTATGTATAAATATTCTAAGCTACAAGTGAAGTAAAAAAGTTAAGTAAAATATGTTCTATCATCACAGCTTGACAAATAAGACTTCCTAGATACCTGGATGACCAGATTCACATTTGGATGTCTCAGCCCTTGGCATTCAGGACTAACTGTGTAGTATCAAGAAATCTGCCACTTATTCCATGTCAATATGGGTTGTCTATTTGGTTTAGGAAATATTTCTCCAAGAAGATAAGGATTTAAACAAGTAAACAGGTATTCATGGCAGGAAAATAAAAGCCAATGTCTGGGGCAATTATCTTGGTAAAACAATAAATTGCTTAGTGAGACTTAGCTCAGGACCCTCACCTCACTGGGTGACAGTCGTCTTCATTCACTACGTCCTCAACTTTGCCCACTCAGTCACAAGGAAATGAATGACAAAAACCTGCCCTTTTAACACTCCCTTCAGATTCTTGGCTACTATAATGCCCTCTCATTTCCCTACTGAGATTCTATGATGCTTATAAGGCGGTGGTCTGCATTGCTTCAGGTTTAACAAATGCAATTTTGTTTGAGCAGTATACTTTATGGTGTCATCCAGGAAGTCAGTGTGACTAATATGAGGTCAGTGGATGACTGAGGTCAAGAAGCTCAGATCCATGACACCCACATGAGGAACTTTTCCCTTGCAGCCCACCAGCACTTACTTATTGGAAACACTTATGATTCTTTTTTACGTCTATGTTTATTTCTTTAAATATAACTAGTTCTTCAGTAGAATCTGACTTAATCCACGTAACATATCACAGTATTTATGTGGGAAAGGACATAGTAGAAAAGATAAGAAAGCCGCGACTGTTCATCTACCACGCTGTGTAAGCAGGCAAAGGCAGCTGTAGATGGAGAGATTGAGTCCAGGACATGTAGGGGTAACCACCCTTGTAAGTGGCAGCTGGGAACAGCAGGGAGAAATAGCCACTGGCTGGTTTACTCAGGTGTGGACTGTGGACCTGGCTTCCTTCTCCCTCCCCACCCCCCATCTAACAGGCTAGGAGATGGTGAGAGACTGATGCTCAACTGACATAGCACTTTTAAAGATGACATCCCCTTTAGTTCACTACAATTTAAATTGCATATTCATGTCATAGAATTAGGACTCTCTAAAGAGTTGAAATGAAAAACAGCTTTCCAATTACTGTAGTTGGGAAAATGCTTATTTAAAATAGATAAAATGAATATTAAGCAATTATCTCTTAAATCTAGGAGATTTATTTTGAACCATTGAGATTATTTGGCAGATAGCTTTTTGGGCGAGAAAGCTATTTGGATCACAGTACTTTCTTCTTCTTCTTCTTTTTATTTTTTTCAAATTAAGCAAAATGTAGTTATGGTTTAGAAACTTTTCACAGTTCTGTAAGCTTTCCTAACCTTTTCCATGGTGGATCAAGGGAAAAGAGGAGTTTCATATTCTTCACATAGAATCATGCTGTTACATGAATTTTAATTTGTGTTTAATTAAACGTGTAGAAAGTTGTCAAAAGTTGTCTCTTCCCTCAAAAGTTGACTGTAGTGGTTTTTGTTTCTGTGACTCTATGATAGATGGCCAAGTAACTGGAAAAGTCCATTTGCCTTTCTCCCTTTCACATTTATCCTTACTGATGCTAGAATGTTACTTTAAAAAATAAGGGGGCCTCCCTGCTGGTGCAATGGGTTAAGGCTCAGCACTATGAAGCTGTCTGCAGGCACTGTAGCACAAGTTGGATCCCTGGCCAGGGAACTTCCCACATGGTGCAGCAGAATTCTCCTGCTGCTCCCCTCAGCAGTGTACTTCAGTAGATCCACCTGTTCTGCTCCCCACTGTGTCTCGGTGAATCCTCTCACCACCCCCATTACCTTTGGCCTACATCTCAGCTCTTGTGTGCATAAATAAATCTTAAAAAAAATAAGGGAAGCATTAAATATCCTAGTAAATACAGACAAGAAAAGGAGGAGATTTCTTAATAGTTATTGCAAAGGAAGACATCCTGGAAAGTATAAAAAATATGCACAAAATTGTCCAACTAGTAATGTGTCAGCTCAGGATTTTCAGCTCAGATCTGCCTCATGTCTCATTACCAAGTTTGTCTTCCTCTTTATCTCCCTCCTTCCCCTTCTTTATTCTTTAGACACTACAATGACTCGGCCCGTGAGTCCAGATCAACGTAGCACCTGAGGAGGAAGCAGGGAGCAAGGGACAGGGGTACGCGAGAAAATGGAGACAAGACAGGAGGTCTGATCAAGTCTCGTTTATTGTTCCGGGGGAAGAGCGTATATAGAGTGAAACTCACGGGGAGGTTACATTAGGTGACGCAGGGTGGTCCGAGGTCGGGGATCCAGTGAGAACGTGGCACGGGAAACAATGGGACGGTCCCGCTGACCTCAGTTTTGGGAAAAAATGTACATGGAATGGGGAAACAGAAATCTAAGACAGTCCTCATCGAAACCTAACCTTATATGGGCAACTCAGGCAATTAGGGCCGTAACTCACCGCTGAGGGCCATCTTGTCTGATGGCTCCTGACACTACAAAGATAGTATAATTTTACTGAGGAAAAAAATGCATTTTAAATTCTGATGAGAACTTCAGTGTGAAATATAGCTGTACATCAATGATATGAGGGAGTGAATTCTTGATGGTCTAAAGTGTTTAGATTTGCCCTAGTTACTATGGGCTGGAGGCAGATGTGAAAAACTGGTATTCTTCACTGTAAAGATTACCCATAACCTGAATGCACACACTCCAAATGATTTTACCTATTTTTTTCAAGAGCATATCTGGCTTAGTTCTCAGTGGCATAGCAATTTAAATCTGCTATTGGAAAAAAATCTTAAAGTTCTCACATTATTGTAATAAAGGCTAAACTACAATGCCAGACTTCAATTGCAGGCACTTATGCTGACCTCCTGTGACTTTTGATGGGTTCTAGCTCCCATGTCTGCTTCATGAAACTGCAAATTCTCAATTATAAGCACTATAATGATCTTTAAAACTGTTAAAAAATTGAAAATGGAATATGCTACTCTGAGCAGGGAAAAGTGCCCTAATTTTCAAGAGTATGTGCTTTTATCGAACAATGCCAATAGTCAGTGTGACAGAAGTAAAATTCTGTCACAAATTGAACTAACATGTTTGGAAGCACTTAAGTACAGTTTGATGAAATTTAGTTAAAGGGTCCAAGAAAAGAAAAAACTATTTGGATTTTATCAAGTAGTATGTCTAACACAATCTAACATTTATTTGGCTTGTCCTTGGTGTCTGAATGAAAATGTTTTGCTTACCTAGCACTTACACAAGGAAGCTAAATATAGGACTATGTGGAGCCAAAACTTTGGAAGGGCTTCATGCCCCAAAATGCCAATTATTGATGAGTGGGAGCAAGAGAAGATCAACGATGTTATATAAACTAAATCCTAGGAGGGCTACTTTAAAAGTATGATTCATTTAGTATCCAAATACAGAATGAAATATAACTACTGTATCATGCCAAAATTTCAGTTTATGTCCATGTCTCTTAAGTAATAAAATACAGTCTCTCAATAACAGCTACCTTTCAAATAACATTCATGTGCTCGTAGTGCCAACAGACAGCTGGATAATATCACCTTGAGACTTTCATTGAGTACATTGATGAATTGTCACATCAATTAATAATCAGACATAACCACACCATAATCAAAATACAGGATTTCCTTCACCACAATCTGCAGAAAGTTCTTTGAGAATGTCCAAAATGGACACAGTAGGATAATTTGATAATTGTCGAGTATTAATCTTTTTTCTGGGATTCCTCAAAGAAATAGCATCAGCATTTTCCCTTTACTTTTTCTATTCCTTCTTGATAGGATGAGGTCTTACAATACTTATGGAAATCCTCTGATTTTATTGGGGGGGAGGGAAAGGGGTACTATTTACAGAGATCCAGGTTAGTAGGTAATGTTCTGATTGCCCTTTCACAAATAATATTATATATTTATAAAAAGTCCCATTGATTTTTGATAGCTCATTCTGATTAATGTGGATATTACTCATATTCTTTAAATTTCTTCTCTTGTAAGATCTTTAAGGGTAATTTAATATACTGACTCAAAATTTTTTAGTTACTGAGTTACTGAAAGATAATCTACAACTATAATTATGACATAATTATATTTTATATGCATATTTAATATGTATATTTATGCATGTTAATCCTTTTTAGCATGACATTACTATGACACAGTAAGACTATGATTTAAAAAAATGTATAGTCATATAACCACACCATAATCAAAATATATTTCTATTGCCGCAAGATAGCTCTTTGGGACACTTTGCACTAAACCTCCCCTGATTTTATAACTCCTGACTAGCACTGTCTTGTTTTATAGCCCTATTCTTTTACCCTTTTCAAAATGTTAACATATACAGGATTATAGAAGATGTAACCTTTTACATTGGATTTTTTTCCACTTGTTGCAATGCCATTCACAATATTGCTTGTATCATTAGTTAGTTCTTTTACATTGCTGACTTATATTCCATTGTATGAGGTGCTGGTTTATCTTTTCACAGGTGAAGATTACTTCACCTGGGTTGTTTTTAGTTAAAGGCAATTATGAATAAAGCTACTTACAATGTTGGCATGAACTTTTTTTTGTTTGAACATGAGTTTTCCTTTCTCTTGGGATTGGGATTGCTAGGTCATACAGTGAATGCTTGCTTAACTGTAAGAAATTGCCAAAACACTTTCCAAAGCAATTGCAGTGTTTTTCCTTCTAGCCAACGAGTGAGAGGTCCATTTTTTCCATATATTTTCCCTAGGTTATTATTAAACACATACACGCCATTCTAATAGATAAGTGTGGTAGATTTTACTTGAATTTCCCTAGTAATTAATGCTAAGCTTCTTCATATACTCATCTGCTCTCTTGTCTGTCATATTTGATAAAGTGTGACTTGTTAGATATATGGTATACTTATATACTCCCCCATTCTGTAACTTGTCTTCTTTAATGATGTATGGCTATCTACTGAAATCTCTAAACCAGCAAGATCTAAAGCAATTAGGATAAGAAGCAAAGTTTTGCAAGTGGATTAGGGTTAACAGCGAGAAATCACTAGTTCAGACCATAATACATTCTGTGGGGATGTCAAATAGTTAATATATTTCAATTCCTATCAAAATCGCACCAAAGTTTTTGTATAGACAAAGCCAAGATTATTCTACAATTTATTGGAACAGCACACACCTTAGAACTGAAACAATATTGAATAAAAGGCTATTCATTCCTTCTCAGCAATACCATGCATTTCAAAATGTTGTAAAAAGGGCCTTCCTGGTGGTGCATCGGGTTAAGTCTCAGCACTATGAAGCTATTCCACTGCAGCCTGAGTTCGATACCAATCCCGGGCCAGGGAGCTTCTCACATGGTGCAGCAGACCTCTCCTGCCTTGCCCGCTGCTCTCCTCAGCAGTATACTCCAGTAGATCTGCCTGTTCTGCTCCCTACTCTGTCTATAGTGAATCCTCTCACTACCCCACATCTCTGGCCTACCCCCCAGTTCTTGTATGCATAAATAAATAAATCTTTTAAAAAAAGGAAAAATATTTTCCTTCCTTATTGCCTTTCTGTTAATAATGTGTAGCTGGTTTACATTTTGGTCAGAGAACATATCATGATTTTAACTTTAGGATTTTCAACTTGTTGAGGTTTTCATTTATTTTATGATCAAGATCCCATCTATATTGGTAAATGAATGGTCCATAAGCATTGGTAGAGTGAATTGGGAAGCATTGCTTCCTTTTCAATTTTCCTAGAAAAAAATTTTATTAAATTCCTATTATTTCTTCATAAATCATTAGTAGAGTTCAGTAGTGATGTGATAATGACCTGGAATTTTATTTGCCAGAAGGATATGAAATAAATCAATGTCTAATAGGTTTAGGACTAATCAGAAATTTTTTTCTGTGTTTTGGCATTTTGTGCCTCTTCAGGTATCTGTTCATTTAACCTAATTGGCCCTTTTTACAACATTTTGAAATGCTTGGTATTGCTGAGAAGGAATTCATTCATATGACAAACTTCGTAAATTTGTCAAATTTATGAGCTCTATTTTATTTTCCTTTTAATGTCTGTAGGAGCTGAGTTGATGATACAACTTTCAATTCTGACACTGGGAATTTATGTTCTCTGTCTCTTCAGTTACAGATTTATACATTTTATTTACCTTTGAAAATAAGATTTTGATTTTATTGATCTTTGTTTTCCTGTTTTCAAGTTTATTGATTTTTCTTATGTCATTGTCTACCCTTTCTTATTTCAAAATTCACTTTTTATTTTACTGGCATCATAAGATGGGTGCTTATGTCCTTCATTTCAGGCCTTTCTAATATTAGGATCTGTGATTTCATTGTTTACATTGTGTTAAGTTCCCAGCTATTTGTTCTTACATCTTTTTCTAGAATCCCAATTACACACGTTAGAGCATTTATTTATTTATTTTTAATATATATTTTTATTGTTATTTATGTCTTTTACATTTTGTGTTCCCCTTGGGTAGCCGTTAGAGCATTTAAATTGTCTCTGAGTTCGTGGATACTCTTATTGTCTGTCACTCTTTTCTTTTTGTGTCTGTTTCAATAATTTCTATAAACCAGTTTTTAAGGTCATTCTTTTCTCTGTCAAATTGATTAATTTTTATGTCAAAGGCAATCTTTAACTCTATTGCTAGTTATTTAGCAGTAGAATTTCTTTATATACTCCTTTACTTTCTATGTCTGCAAATTGTATTTTTGCTTGCTTAACCACTATCTAACCAAAACCCTTACTATAGTAATCATGGTTGTTTTAAATTCTCCATCTGAGTTTTCTAAGCTTCACCCTGAGACTGGTTCTACTAATTGTTTTGTCTTGGAAAGTGAGTTATTTTCCTCCTGGTTTGTTTGTATGTGTGTGTGCTTTGCCTACTCTTAATTGTATGCTAAATATCTTGTATAGAATTGTAGGGACTAAACTAAATGTTGGTTTTGCCTGGAAAAGGTCATGTGGCTTCTTGAGCTATGAAATAAGCGTGAGAGTTTTTGTCAGCATGGTCATGAGTTCAGCTGGGTTTTGGTTTGTTGTCTGGTTGCCTTTAATGCACCATGGACTCCAACTCCTGCATTTTACTTAAAGGTAATTGTTGTGCTTTGGAAGGTTTTCTTATCCTTCTGTACAGGTAGGTTTGACTTTTCTAGATACCTACCTTACCTCATAGGGTTTCTCTCTTAATAGTTTTGATTTATCCAGTAGTATACCACTAGTCAAATGCCTATTTTCAGGGGAAAAAAAAAGAATTTCCATGAGTTCTGTGTACAGATAAATGAGAGAAATATTTTATTTTGGTCTCTCTGACTATAATAGAGGATAGTCACCGAAGTACTATGTCAGTGATAGCATATTCCCAAGTAATTCTCTCTTAGGAATTAGAGGAAGAGAGACCAAAGAAAGGGAGATCCTTGACTCAAAATTACCTTCCAGTTACAATCTAGCAATTAAAAAACAAATGACATCATGATTGTTCCACTCAACTCTCAATATCTTTTTGACCTTATCCAAAATATGGACCCAGTTTGTTCTTATTTCATCTTGTATATAATTGATGTCACCCTGAAAAATAATTTAATGTGTACTGGTGCTGTCTATTATATACACATATGTAACAAATATCTAGTATTTAAAACCAATATATATATATATATATATATATATATAATAGTTCATATATGTGTAATCTGATTAGATAATACATGCAATTGTGTGGTGTTCCTTTACATGTTCTGCATAAAGAAAATTCAATTTGAGTTATCTAGTATATTAACATATCTTCTTATATGGTTTTACTATAGAAATATAAAAGGATATGAATAGAACATTAATCTCTTTCCCACATACTCAGTTCTGTCTTAGTTACATGTAGTTATATGTCTATATACGTATGGAGAGTAATCTATTGAACTAACCTGTGATCAAGTATTTATCCAAGATCTGTTTCACCGCCTATCTGTACAGCTATCAAGTGCTAAAATTTGGCTACAGTTTTATGTTTAACACAAATCTGCAGTTTCAGAGTAGCCACATATTGAGAGACTAATCCATTTCTGACATCCTTGAGCTTGTGTCTTATTTGTGGTCAGTGAACTATTAAGTTAACATCATGTCTTTGGAACTTCTAAATCTGCTCTATAAGGTAAGGCAGTCAGTTGTCATTTGTGGCTTCTTAACTTATTTATATTGAACAAATGAAAAAATTAAATATTCAGTTCCTCAGTCACACTAACCACACTTCAAGTTGCTGAATACACACAAATGGCAAGTGGCTACCACACTGGCTAGCATAAAGATAGATATCTGCCACATTTCAGAAAGTTCTGCTGGGCAGCACTTCTAGAAACTATGTCATAGATAATCGCTCTATATATTTTTAAAGATTTATTTATTTACACACACAAGCTGGGGTGTAGGCCAGAGGTGGGGGGGCGGGTGAGAGGATTTACCAGAGACAGAGTGGGAAGCAGAACAGGTGGATGTACTGAAATAATGCTGAGGGGAGCAGCAACGGAGAGGCAGGAGAGGTTTGCTACACCATGTGGGTCAGCAACCTGGCCTGGGGGAAGGGGGGAGCAAATTCAAGCTGCAGTGGCTGCTAATAGCTTGATAGAGCTGAGACTGATCTCTTGCGCCACCAGGGAGGCCCTGATAATCTATATTTTATCCTGGTTTTCACTTTCATCACTAGTAAATAATAAATGCCCTTGTGCTTATTTCAGCCTATTTTATGCTTGTCCGTTTTTACCTCACTTTTCTATCTATAGAACCATTCTCCAAGGACTTGATTTGAAAATACATATTAAGGGCCTCCCTGGTGGCGCAGTGGCTAAGCGCTGCGACATGGAGCTGACAGCAGCAGCGATTCCAGTTCCACGCCGGGCCAGGGAGATCCCACATGGCACAGCAGACCTCTCCTGCCCAGCCCACTCTTCCCTTCAGCAGTTAATTTCCATCGATCTGCCTGATCTGCTCCCCACTCTGTCTAAGGTGAACCCTCTTGCCGCTCCACGCCTCTGGTCTGTACCCCAGCTTGTATGCATAAATAAATAAAAATCTTTAAAAAATATATCAAGTATATTATTTCACCATTCTCAAACACTTGTAAATATATTATTTGGTTCTAACAAATAATTGTAAAGTAAAGTAGGGAAGGTGGGATTAAAAACCTTACTTCTGTAGATGAAAAACTGGAATATAAAAATGATGGTAACCTAAACTGAAACATCTCTGGGGTTATTCAGTTTTCCTTCTCTACCAGATACCTGCAGATTTTTTTTTAAAGATTTACTCACTTATGCATACAAGAACTGGGGTGTAGGCCAGAGTTGTAGGGTGGTTAGAGGATTCACCAGAGACAGAGTGGAGAGCAGAATAGGCAGATCAACTGAAGTACACTGCTGAGGCGGGGAGTAGCAGGTGAGGCAGGAGAGGTCTGCTGTGCCTTGTGGGAATCTCCCCGGCCTGGGATCAAACTCATGCTTCAGTGGCTGTAGATAGCTTCATAGTGCTGAGACTTAACCCGGTGCACCACCAGGGAGGCCCCAGATTCCTGTAGATTGACTCTAGTTAATTTAGATTATTGCTGTCAAGCACAATTTGAATTTTACATATTATTTTTCTTCTGTGCCTTTTATATTTGATATACTTTCACAATTTCCTCAACCTTTTGATATCCTTAATGCACCTCAAAGTCTACTTAAAAATGTCGCTTTCACTCATTTCCTCCCTCATTTTTACTTCGACTCCAACTTTAACACATTATGTCCATACTTACCCTCATAGACTTTATCATGAATAAGTTTTCAGTAATTTAGTACTTGTCAACATACCTTATTTTTCCAAGTTATAGATATATTATAAATGGGAAAGACACAGTTATATTCAATATTTATCAATAGCATTCCCTTTTATCACTGAATGTAACTGTGGTGGCATGAAATAAATGAATAAAAGAAAGGATCTCAAAACAGCTCAGAGAATTGTCAGGGTATGTCTGTAGAGACTGTTTAGTTTGAATGGAACATTCTAAAATGAGGACTTCACATACTTTGTTACTTTAGGAGAGAGGCTGATAATTTTTACGTCCATTTATAGTAGTCACTGGAAGGAAAATGACAAATGTGAGTTGTGAGCTTGGAAGAGATTTGACATTGCCTACTTGATCCTTCTAAAAATCATAGCCTGATTGTTCCCTTTGAAGAAAGCCTCTTTTCCCTTCCTCCAAAAGCAGAAAACGAGACTCTGTTTTCCCAATACAACAGAAATACTTCTGATTGGCACTTTACACTTGAAAAACATCACTAGGAAATGGACTTCATTTTCAGCACATACATTTTTTCCTACAGACCGCCAACATGAATGACACATACTTTCTCCCTTCTCATTTTTTTTTAAATGTTGAATCATCAAAGACAATTGGGCCCTCACAGAGATAAATGGAAATAAACTAACTGTGAAAAGAAGCAAATTGATAGAAAGGAATTAAATGGAGCAAATATTTCTTATATAAATGGTATCTGTTCAGCACTTCAGGCTTTGAATAATTTGCAGTCATGCAGACTCACCTTGGAATGTAAAAATTTGCAAAAATAGTTCAAATATCTCTAGTCAGTGGTTTCTTGAATACTTTGAATGGAAGTATGGGGTGGTAATAGAGGCGCCAAAGCACTTTATAAGAGAAAAATGGGTTAGTTTTTTAAAGCACAAATTTATACCAAAAAGATAATTAAAAAAAAACAGCTATAGTTGAAATGCATTAAAATTGATTTTGTGAGGCATTGTGCAGTTAATTGCAGGATGAATGTTGTATACCAGCAATTCTCTTTGCATTCCAAAGATCCTTGAGATCCTGGAACAGTTTCAGGGGAGGGCTGAGAAGTCAAAACTATTTTCTTAATAAAACAAGGTGTTTTCCCTTTTTAAGTTGTGTTAGTACTTGTACTGATGGGACAAACAAAACTAATGGGAAGGAACTTGCTGGTCCCCTGCCAGAGATCCAGCCAAAAACCAGCCATTGGCATTATCTTGGCGTAGTTTATATTCTTCTCTGCCATGCTCTCAAAGGAAAAATAGGCAATTTTCACTTTGGCATATCCTTGATAAAGCAGAACAAATGTGAAGTTCTATTACACTTTGAATGTTTCTCTGTTGGAACATAGGAAGTATATATAAAGCACTGCTGATGCATAATGAAGTCTGGGGTTGTCTTCAGGAAAATCACTTGTACAATTCTTTGAGAACTAAAGTAACCACTTTAAATGGAAAAAAAAAGTTTCCATTCTGTGTTTACTTTCTGTCTCCTCTCTCTATAATTATTTGAATGAGTATACTGAAAAAGAGTAAGGATATAGAATACTAGAATAATTCTAACAATTGGATCTAATCAGTATCTGACCACGACCCACAATAGCAGATTTTTTTTTCCCACTCAGAGAACATTCACAGAAAATGGACCAATTTCTGGCCATAAATCAAGTCTCAGAAAACTTAAACAGATGAAACTTATGGGTATATTCTGATGAAAACAAAAAAGAAATTATTAACAGATAAACCTTACAATAAAGAAGAAATAGCAGGGGAAATGAAAATATATTTGAAACTAAATGAAAATGTGACCTGTCTGTATTTCTAGCATCCAGTTTCAATTGTACATTTAGCACCACAATTTATGTTTGAAATATTTACGTATGGTATGATGTAAGGGCCAATTTTTACTACCCTAATATGAATATTGTTCCAGCAACTTCTGGAAAGAATAGTATTTCCCCATGAATCACCTTGGTACCTTTGTTGAAAATCAATTTGTCATTTACTTGAAGCTTCATTTCCTATCTCTTTTGCCTGTTACATTGACCTAAATGTCTGCCTTTATGGAGACACCATATCACCTTGACTATAATGGCCATATAATAGAACTTGAAAGGAGGTAAGGAGATTTCAACTTGATCCTCTAAAATTGTTTTTGTCATTCTGCCGCTTTGATTTCCATTTAACTTTTAGAATAAGCATGCAACTTGTACAACAATTGCATTGGGATATTTTTAAAAATTATTTATTTGAGGTAACATTGGTTTATTTCACTATATATGATTCAGGGGAATAGAACTGGGATTTTGAATGAGATAAAATAACTCTTCTTCCTGTAGTAGTACATCTTAAAATCTATTTTTATCTGAGAGTAATATAGTCAATCAAGATTTTCTTAGGCCCTCTTGTAGGATATATCCTTTCCCATCCTTCTAATGTTGAAGTTACTGAAAGTCTTGTCAGAAATGTATGTTAAGTAACATATTGATGGGTTTTTATTCATAATCCAGTAGGAGAGTGCGTGGCACTTAACTGAATACACAGTTAATATAGATGTTTCAAATCATACACTTTCCATTTTTTTGTTTATTTTTTATTGTTTTTTATATTTTACATTTCCTTATTTTTTGTCTTATGTGTTGCTATTAATTTATTAGTCTTCTATTGTACACACTTTTCAAAAACAACCAAAGCAAGATACCATCCATGCACTTCACCAAGATGCACTAGTACCCATTTGTTAAACCTGTCCTGATATGTTAAGTGAGACATTTAGAATATGTCTAGTTCCCTTTCTCCCACTACCTGCAAAGGTTCAGTAAGATGGTACAGACCATTTAATTCAGTCACACCATCAACAATTACTGCTTAAGAACATTCTCCTCTCCTTTTTCTCTCAATTTGGAACCTATCTTATCAATCATTTATTACTCTTACTATTTCCTCTTGATTTTCAGACCTCTAATTCAGGTTGGTGTCCATAGTAGTAATGATCAACTTCCCCTTAACTAATGTAGTCTACTTAAAATTTTAAGCGCTGGCATTTTAGCTTTAGGACTTGTAAGTGTGCATGTTTGGTATAAGAAAAATCGTCCCTGGTCATTATCACGGTTATCTAGGACTACTTGTGAGTATTTTTCCCCCCTTTATTTTATACCTTAGTTATTTCAGGTTCACCATGGTACCCTTTACCTAGTGTCTTAATTGGAGATAAATAGCCTAAGTTTTAGTTTTAAGACTATACCTGACATGAGTGGCTCAAATGAAACAAAAGTTATTATTTCTATTAGTTTAAATAGTTCGGGGGTAACCAAAGGCCATCTTTGAGTTTTCCTTGACAATCTTCTACTAGAAAAGTGTGTTTTTGAAGTAGTCCAGAGAAGTTTGTTTTAAAGACGTGAACTGAAACTTGCCCTTTATTTCTGCTCAGAGTCTATCCTATATTAGTTACATGCCTACACTAAAGAAAATTTGGGGGACACTGTTGTTAAAAGAAGTTGGGAATCGACATTGAGAAACAATTAGATGGTTTGTCCAGCATGGATCTGATTTACTTTTTGCAATAACTGGCAGTATTTGTTGCAAATCCAACAGAAGTAGTAGGTGAGCAGTCTCTGATCTTGTTTATTATTGATGTGCGAATGACAAGCTGTCAGTTCATTGTGGAGTCATCAGGAAAAAGGTTCATTGTTTTCTCATAACCTATGAGTTGCAGTACTCTATCAGCCACAGAAATGGAGATTCATTTTATCTCTATAGTTTCTTTGAAATTCATCCAGAAGCAAGGAAACAGCAGGTGGCCTGGGACAACACAGAAAGGCAGACTCCATAGGCAAAGATACAGTGCTTGGTCCACCCACTCCTTTGTGTGGTAACTCTCTGAGGCCTTGTACTAGCCTCTTTGCTTTGCTCTATACAACTTCTGCTTTTGCTCACTGCTCATTCTTAAAGGAACAAGCGGCAAAGAGACTTGAAGATGTAGCAGGTATGCAGCTGGGCCTTTTTTATAGGCAGTTGAAACAAAGAAGCATGTAAAAAGACTTTAGTTCTTAGTGAGATTGTGAGAAAACTGTCAGCTAGTAGTCTGGCATGTCTTTAATAAGAAAGGGAAGAATGGTGATAAACCTTTCAAACACATACTCTTGGTTAAACCCAGATCTCTGATCTGAGATAAATGGTTTAAGAGCTATATAAATAGACAAAGCTTTAAACTTAGGATTTATATACCACCAAATGTAAAATAATACAATGATTTTAGTTCCCATGTAAGTGATGACATATTTGTCTTCAAATTTAATTTTTAAATAATTTCCTTAAAGCTATTTTAAAGTATCTCACCAAACTATGGTGTTATTTTAATAAATCATTTTCTATAGAAATGACACACAATATATTTACTATGCTATTAATATTTGTATTTTAAAACATCCATATCAAAACATCACTTGTTAATTATCTAAGGGAAGGATTCTAATTATATGGTCTATAAAGCACATCAAAAACTAGAATCTTTAAAGTGGTGATAGCTATCAGAAGTCACGTAGAGCTCAAGAGGAAATAGCCAATTCTATTTTATTTTCATTCCTACTCAAAGTTATTAAATAAGGTTAAGTGCCACAGTGTGCTGATACCATTAGGATAGGCAGTAAAAACTAACAAAGATATAAAATTTGTGGTAGATTTTTTAATTTGTGTCAAAAAGTAATAATCTCTAGGCTCACTCAGTTCATTCTTCTTCTTTAAATGACCTAAATTAAGAGATAAGCTATGCAACTGTATAATTAAAATATGAAAAATTAGAAAAGAGGATGATGCAGCAATCAATTTTTTGAAAAATAACCTAGGGTTAGTTTTTTTTAAATCATTTTCCTAATAGCAGTTTTATTTGCACAATTCATATACCATAAAGGTAATCAATTTAATCATACAATTCAATGGAACTTACTGTAACTATATACTAGGTTGTATAGCTATGACCACAATTACTTTTAGAACATTTTCATCACACCACAGGGTCATGCTTTTTAAATCCTTTACATCTTCCCCTGTTGTCTCCCACCCCTCACCCCGGCCCTAAGTAGCCACTCATCTGTATTTTATCTCCATAGATTCTCCCAGTATAGACATACTATGTGAATGATCTCATACGGTATGATCTTTTGTGTCTGAATTTTTTTACTTAGCCTAGGGTTATCAAAGTTATACAAATTATAGCAAGAATCAATACTTGATTCTTGGATGAATGATAGGTCATTGAATGGATATACTATATTTTAATTAGAACTAGTTGTTATACATGCCAGTTGATGGGTATTTTTTTTTAAGATTTATTTATTTATGCATACAAGCTGGGGTACAGGCAAGAGGCGTGGGGTGGCAAGAGGGTTCACCAGAGACAGAGTGGGGAGCAGAACAGGCAGATCAAAAATATACTGCTGAGGGGAGCAGCGGGTGAGGCAGGAGCGGTCTGCCGCACCCTGTGGGATTCTCCCCGGCTGGGTGTCGAACTCGAGTCGCCGCTGCCAACAGCTCCACAGCACATCGCCTAACCGCTGCGCCACCAGGGAGGCCCAGTTGATGGGTATTTTGGATTGATATGTTGTTAGTGGAAAATATATTTCTAAATGCAGTGGGCCTAATGGTACATTTTACTGTGTGTATATACAATTCTATACATACATTTATAATTATGTATTTAAATTATACTGTAAATGCAAAGAATTTTTTACAATTCTTTTACAGTTAAAAAGTGGAAAAAGAAAATATGCATTTATACTGTCTTTTATAATGACAATTTATTTTAAGAATACTCAGTGTTCCTTCCTTTTTAGTGGGTTACTTGCTTTCAACCAGCAAAACTGCCTTTAGAAAATTTCTTGTAAGACAGACCTTTTAGTGACACTTTTTTTTAAGATTTATTTATTTATGCATACAAGATCTGGGGTTTAGGCCAGAGGTGTGGGGCGGGGGGACGGTGAGAGGTTTCACCAGAGACAGAGTGGGGAGAAGAACAGGCAGACGGACTAAAATACACTGCTTAGGGGAGCAGTGGGCGAGGCAGGAGAGATCTGCTGCGCCATGTGGGAGGCTCCCTGGCTGGGTTTTAAACTCATGTTGCAGTGGCTGCCTGCCAATAGCTTCATAGTGCTGAGACTTAACCCCTTGCACCGCCAGTGAAGCGCTTTGTTTTGTTTTATTTTGCTTGGGGATATTTTGTTGTTGTTGTTCACCATTTGTTGAAAAATAAATTTACTAGATATGGATATTATGATCTCAGTTGGCTTTTTTTTTTTTCCTTTGGGCCCACTGAATATGTTATTTGACTGTTTTGGCTTCTGCAGTTTTTGGTAAGTCTGTGTGTAAGCTTATTTGCAGTACTTTGTAAATGATGTTACTTTTTTGTTGTTGCTTTTAAGATTTACTTCTTGTCATTGGCTTTCATCTTTACTATAATGTGTCATTGTGTGGTTCTCTTTGGATTTATATTTCTTGGAAATCACTAAGCTGCTTCTAGGTCTGCAATAAATGCTTGTCATCAAATTTTGGGTGCTTTCAGTCATTATTTCTTTGGATAATTTTCTGCTCTATTCTTTCTTCTGGCATTTCCATTATGTGTATATTAATGTGCCTAATTGTGTCCCACATTTCTCTAAGGTGCTCTTCATTTTCTTTCATTCTACATTCCTGTATCTTTGGAATGCATGATTTATCTTTAAGTTCACTAATTTTATTTAGTTCAAATGTACTGCATGGCCCTTTAATGCAAGTTTTATTTCAGTTATTTAACTTTCATCCCTAGAATTTCCAGTTTGTTCTTTAAAATGTAATTTGTATCTATTTGTATTCTCAATTTTGATAGAACATAGTCATCACGCTTTACTTATTTAATCATTGTTATCTTTAGTTCTTTTAACATATTTATAGTGAATAATTTCAAATCTTTGTTAAACCCAGCATGTGGCTACCCTCACAGGAAATCTCTGTAGCCAGCTTTTTCCTCTGTATATTGATCATATTTCATATATTTTACTTTTTTTTGTTTGTTTAGTGACTGTCTGGGTTAATTTATTGGAGTCAGTCTCTCCTATAGTGTGAAGAACTTGATGTCATTCAGACTGTACAGCCTTGGACACACATATGATAGTAATATTAACAGAACTGTCATTGATGGAATGTTTCTGTGATATCCTGTTAAAATGCTTGCCTCTTTTAGGACCACACACATTTGTTAGTTCTCAGCAATTTCCTGATGTTTGCTCTGTTTTAGGTAAGGACCAGGAAGATAAATTGCGCAAAGGTCTGATCCATTAAAATCAGATCACTTTTCAGGGGTAGTTTTGGACACAAGTCACTGAAGTTGTTCTGACCCAAAAAGTACTCTTCTGAGCTGTCTCACTCCCTGATTCTCTCTGGTAACCTAACTGGCCGGTGGAACTGTGAGCCTCCACTTAAATGTTTACCATCAAAATCTCCATTATTTTTAAAAGCACCTCACATTTTCTTTTACATAAAGTCATTCCTTTGGGGAAAAGCTTCAGAACTTTCTATTTTTGCTTGCCTTTATCCTAGGCAAAACTCTCTGAGCTTTTGCTCTTTACAGGGGTAACAATTGTGGTCTGCTTTTCTGGAGATGTCATTTGTGCTTTATGAGCAGGGAAGTGCTCAGCTTGCCTTTTCAATTTTTTCACCTTGCCTACAAATGAACTGGAAAGGGTAAACAGCACCCAATATTCTTTTTTAAAATTTATTTTTATTTAGTTATGCATACAATAACTGGCGTGTAGGCCAGAGGTGTTGGGGGGGGTGAGAGGATTCACCAGACACAGAGTGGGGAGCAGAACAGGCAGACTGACTGAGATATACTGTGAGGAGAGCAGCGGGGGAGACAGGAGAGGTCTGCTGCTCTGTATGTGGGTCAGCTCCCTGGCCAGGCATTGAACTTATGCTGCAGTGGCTGGCAATAGCTTGGGGGTGCGGAGACAACCCCTGTGCCACCAGGGAGGCCGGGAATCCAATATTCTTGACACTATGTGACCTGGGTAGAGTCTATGCCTTTTGAATAGGGACCGAGTGTGAAAGGGACTGCCTGTCCTCTAAAATGCGCTTACTGCTGGGCGAAAGTCAAAGCATTATGGAGGATGAGAAAGGATGGCTATAGTCTGTAATCCTTGACTGGGAACTCAGGCCAAAGGGATCCCCATTACTTGACTACACCCACCATAGAGTAGATCTTGTGTAACTCCGCACTAATTGGGAGGATGTGGCTTAAGTGCCACAGACTCTAACTTTCTTATTCTTAGTGTATTTTGAGAAAATGTTTCTTCATTTGTTAGATACCTAAGGAAATTCTTACACTCCCATTCCAAAAGTCTTACTCCTCTGAAATATTATAACATTTTTCTTTTCACTTTATTAAAATCATTTTTTCTCTACCATTTAAAATATATTTAAAAAGGAATCTAGGAAGCTTCAAATCATTAAAATTCTTCCTCTAGAGGTTAGTCTATAAAAATACTTGGCACTATTAAATAAAATTATTTTTATTAGAAATATGGAATAGTCACACTTTCCTTAGAATAGCATGTTGTGTTTTTATATTAAACAGTCACCAAAATAAACATTTTGATTTGTATTAAAGTAAATCTCAAACAACAGCTATTTTTAACATTTCCTTTGCCTCACAAAAAGCAGTTTTATAGTATATAGAATTTATAAGATTCTTTAGACTGTGATCTCCACAATATTTAGAGTGGTTAGTTTATATGGTGCTTTTAAAAGAAAGAACCCGCAGTTTATTGTAATAAAACATGAACTTCTTTTCCTGCATAGGTATTTAGGAATACAAAACCTTTTGCTTTTAATAATTTAACATGTATCTATCTCTGGTTACTTAAAACCTGAAAGTTGGATTTCTTCACCCTTTACTGCTACCTTTTATAGAGACACCAAGTTCAATGTGCACACTTTCCTTCTCTTTACAGAGTCTACTTGTTGATTGCTTAAGAATATAAAAAAATCTACAGAGAATTGCCCATTGAAATCCCTAGATAAAAGCTTAGCAAATGATAGCTGACATACCTTATGAAGAAGTCTACCAATCGATACAAAATTTAAGTGGTAAAATGAAAGTTGCTTGTAAATAGAACAAATTGAAGCTCTTTTTTGTCTGTTTAGACTTTGGAATGTTTGCTATAATGACTTTTAGGTGTACATAAATCGTCATTTAATTTAATATGCATAAAATACATTAACAGTTACTCAAAAGTTTTGACTATTTTTAATAATAGTAGTAATAAATTAATAGTAATAAACTATTCTTTATATCATATCCATACTTTATATATTGGCTATAATGTAAACTAATATTTAATTTAACTTACTCAAAATAATTCTAAGTAGACCACAAGTTCAGTTTGGGACTTAATACTTTCAATTATTTACACATTCATTCTACAAGTATGTATGGATATACATCATAGATATCATACACACTATAGTAAGCATTTTTTTCAATCTCTTGCTGTAAATAAATATTAGTGTTTGTGTTAGTGTCTAATTATCATTTAGCTAATTTAATTTGATTATCATTAGTGTTTCAACTTCATATGTACTTAAATTAACTCTAGTCACACCTTTGCCCAGGACCTTCCAAATCCACATCAGCTGAAAATTATAAATAATAGGGAGATGGATTATGCTAATTAAGAATATTTGATACATGGGCATCCCTGATGGCATAACAGGTTAAGTCTCAGCCTGTGAAGCTATTTGCAGCCACTGCAGCACAAGTTCGATCCCTGGCTATGGAGATTCCTACTTGGTGCAGCAGACCTTCCTTCCTTAACCGCTGCTCCCCTCAGCAGTGTACTTAGGTTGATCCTCCTGTTCTGATCCCCACTCTGTCTCCGGTAAATCCTCTCACCACCCACACCTCTGGCCTACATCCCCGTTCTTGGATGCGTAAATAAATAACCTTTAAAAAAAAGAATATTATCCAGTCATCTATTTTTGGACATCTGGGTTGCTTCCATACCTTTGCTATTGTGGACAGTGCCGCAATGAACATATGGCTGCATATATCCTTTTGGATTAGTGTTTTTGTGTCCTTTGGGCAGATTCCCAAAAGTGGTATTGCTGGGTCGTATGGAAGCTCCATGTTGAGCAGTTTGAGGAATCGCCATACAGCTTTCCATAGTGGTTGGACCAATTCACATTCCTACCAGCAGTGTAGAAGAGTTCCTTTTTCTCCACATCTTTTCCAGCATTTGTTGTTGCCTATATTTTTAATGTGTGCCATCCTCACAGGTGTGAGGTGGTATCTCATAGTGGTTTTGATTTGCATTTCTTTGATTATAAGTGATGTTGAGCATTTTTTCATGTATCTGTTGGCCATTTGCTTTTCTTCTTTGGAGAAGTGCCTTTTGAGCTCTTCTGCCCATTTTTTGACTGGGTTATTGGCTTTGTTTTTGTTGAGTTG
>PVIJ01017917.1:0-27930 GCA_004024925.1 Scalopus aquaticus | reverse complement strand
ATGTGTTTATCTTCTTTGAATGCTGAATAGTATTCCATTGTGTATATGTACCACTTCTTTTTTTTTCTTTTTTTTAATATATATTTTTATTGTTATTTATGTCTTTTACATTTTGTATTCCCCTTGGGTAGCCCACCACCAATTCACCCGTGATCCATCTCCATGGTCCATTGTGTTCTTTTCTATTCCATTTTGTGCCCTTTTCCTTCCCTCCCTCCGCCTCCCTCCTCCCCCCTCCCCCCACTGATTGTCTCGCTCCCACCCGGCCTCCCTATAGTCCTGTTATAAATGAAACCATTCGATGTTGCCAGTTTTTTTAATGTGTACCATTCTCACTAGTATAAGGTGGTATCTCATTCTGGTTTTGGTTTGCATTTCCCTGTTTATAAGTGATGTTGAATATTTTTTCATATACCTGTTGGCCATTTGCATTTCATCTTTGGAGAAGTATCCTTTTAGCTCTTCTGCCCATGTTTTGACTGGATTGTTTACTTTGTTTTTGCTGAGTGCAGTCCTTTCTTTTCTCCTCCTCACAATCATAATTAAAGGGAAAAATCTCCTTAATAACCAATAACACACTGCAATCCATGTAAATTGATGATATAGATTAGTAAGTCTTGAAAGAAGCCATACTCTTAATATATGAGCCTTCATTGTTAGATCTTTACAAGTTGTCTTCCATAGTGGCACTCTCCAGTATTTATCCTATGCACCAGGACATCTTGGGGGTCTCCACAGTGATTTACTATCAATGATCAGGCAGATTATTAAAATGTTAGCTTCTAACCTTTAAGCTTATGGCTTTAGTCTGAATATCCCATAGCTACATTTAAACTTTATGAATGTTTCTGCCAGAATCCTGTATACTTGTCACATTCAATATGCAAATCAGGTGTTCTTGCCAGTTATAAACCAGTAGGTAATAGACATCTTAGAAATCATATGCAACTTTTTTGTGTGCTGATTATGAATTAAAGTAGAATGTTCTATTTTTAGGGTCTTGGGGTTATCTTCATAATTAAAATTTGAGGCTGAGAATTGGGTTTTGATGTCCTAATATTTTTTACACTTAAAACTTAATACAAAAACTTTCATCCTGGAGACTGAATTTTAAATCCCCATCTCTTAGAAAAAATATCATAACCAAAAGTAGGTAGGAAAATAGTCTGAAATAATCTAGATTAACTTGCTTTACTGACTGAAACTGCCAGATTGTGGATTAACTTTCCGCTTCAACTTTAGCTTTGAAGGCTGAATAGGAAAGGCTTACTCATTTGTGCACCTTATGGGATGAAAGCAGCTTCAAAGGAAAAATGAAAACTTTTGTTTCAGTTGCTTGGTCTTTTGAATTATGTTTGTGTTAGGTTTTATGTTTTAAGGAGATTATGAACTTTTGTTTACTAAAACTCCCTGAAGGAAGGTAAGGCCAACTGATGCAGAAAGCTAAACTAAAAATAATTTTAAAAGAAATAGAATGTTTTATATGATAGAAAATATTTTCAAAGCTTAACCAATAAAGGCCTTCCAGACTAGTTCGAGAAATTGATTATTGCTTAGAAAAGAAAAAACATTTTGTTATTAATTTGCTTATGAAGCATCTCTGTATAAATGATAGGAAGACATACTTTGGAATTAAACTGAACTATTCTGAATTAAACTATTTCTCTTCTGAATTAAACTATTTCTCTTCTGAATTAAACTATTTCTCTTTTGGCATCACTGAAGCCAGTATTTATTTGTGCATTTCTATTTTGTTTAGGTTTTAAAATTTGGCTTTAAAGCATGAACTTTAGGCGACTAAATCTTACCTAAATGTGCTGCCATCCAGTTTATTGTATTTGGAGTTCAAAGTTTTGATTATGACTGATTTATCAGGCGTAATATTTCAGAAGTATAGAATTAAATAATGGGCAATATAGGTAAAGAAAATTAACTTTCACTAAAGCAAGATTTATGGACTTTTCTAAAATAAATATCCTGGATGTTGATATAACATACATTGGTGTTGTGTGGTAAAGTTATTCAAACTCTAGGTAATCAAGTTGAGGTGCGAATTTACCAACCTTGAGTTATAGAAACTAACTGACCAATCAAATGACTTTGATTTTGAAGATGTTAGAAAGCTTAACTAGCTTTGTTCTGTTACCCAATTCCATTGGACAGTCTAATGAGATCTTGCTAAATTAACCATAAGATATATTCCCAGTTCTCATGGAGGCTATAGTTAAGTGGGTGAACACATCAAAATCACATATAAAGAAAATCAGTATAATTTTTACAACATATAAAAGAAATTCTTGGGAATTTAAAGACAATGTGTCCTAAGACAATGAATGAAAGGGGAATGGAGGGATAGATGATCTTACTCATTTATATTTGGTATTGTTCATGATCACTAATTTTAATTTCTTTCAAAAGAAATTAAAAAGTAAATAATATTGTAGTAGTTCTGAATTATTTAGTTTCAGTTAAAATTACCTGATGAATTCTTGAAATGATTAGTTCTATCAAGTTCTGATTATATATACGGGCAGGCATAATGTAGACATTTAAAGGTCATTTTTATAAACATAGCATATTGCTCTAAAATGTCTTAATATACAATCTATGCACAACACTTGAGAATTACAAAAGATCCAAATTACCTAGTTCTATCACCAAAAAGCAGTCAGTATTAACATTTTGAAATGTACTCTCCCAGTCATTTTCTAATATCTATCTATACATTTTTATGGGCAATTTAACCCTACTCTATGCATTATATTTCCCGTCTTCTACTATTTAGCATGAATTTTACCCACTGATTTATAATATAATTTTAAGAGCTGTATAGTACCTAATTATATTGTTGCATCTCAATTTAGTTAATGAAGACATTGTTTACATACATTAATATTGTGTCAAGTTTTTTACTTTTATACATTTGTATGTCTTTTCCCTTTTTAATTTTTTTAAAAAATTTATTTATTTATGCATACAAGCTGGGGTACAGGCCAGAGGCTTGGGGCAGCAAGAGGGTTTACCAGAGACAAAGAGGGGAGCAGAATAGGCAGATTGACTGAAATACACTGCTGAGGGGAGCAGCGGGCGAGGCAGGAGTGTTCTGCTGCGCCATGTGGGAATCTCTCTGCCAGGCGTCACAGCTGCTGACAGCTCCGCAGCACAGCGCTTAACCACTCTACCACCAGGGAGGCCCCTTATTTTTAATTATTACCTCTGACGGACTCCTAAAAGTAGAATTGTTTGTTTAAAGCCCTGAGATTTCAGATATCAGATTAAAAATGTCCCCCCAAAAGACCACACTGACACACACACACACTTCTGTAAGCTTGAAATTTGTCTACTTTCTCCATATGGCTTTTTCGCTAGGTAATTGTCTTTACTTTTAACTTTTGTCCTTTCAGTAGTCACAAAATGACTACAAAAAAAAAGTATTCTATACTTTATACACTTGAATGAAATACCCAATATATTTAATACATTTAAAGATTTAAATTTGTAATGTTGCTTTGAAAATAAAACTGGAATCAAAATACAATTTAGAGAAAATGGGGAGTTATAGCATATGGGTATTCATTCTGAAGACAAAGTTCAAGGTGATGCTCCTTTCAAATGTAAGTCAACAAATACAAATGAGAATATAAGTAATAGAAAGGGAACTGAAAAAATAATCTTATACAGAGATAAAAAACAAAAATGAAAGTAGAAAATCTTTGTCCCTAAGAATCAGAATTTGCTGTCATCTCTAGTGAGAAATTTATTTTCAACTGTTATAAAAATGTGGATTCTTAAAATTCCTGTGACAGTTCTCTTGAAAGAGATGATAGTGAAATCATCCGAGAAGAGCAAGTTGTTTCTGAAGACCACATACAATTAGAAATGGTAAATGAAAAATTTTAATTGTTGAATCTTCTGAAAACATCTTTACCTATAATAAGTAGTTATCAAAATGAAATAATATTTTAAAAATTGCAATTGTGTTAAATACAGTCACAGAAAATTAGAATTAAAACAATTTGGAAGATTGTTTAACTCAGCTTCTCATTTTACAGATAAAATACAGTTCTGTGGAGATGAAGTAATTTGCCCAAGGACACAGACCTGGTGAGTAAAGAATAAAGAAATAAATTCAAACAATAATACAATATTGAATTATTAGATATTTAACAATTTTGAACATCATGGACATCTTCTCTAGTCGAATGCCTCAAAAACAACCACACTTTGGAATATGAACTTAGAAAGTATCTCAGTATACATGTTTTCAAACTGTTGGCAAAGATTGGGTAGACATGCCTGTACCAGAATGGTACTGAGATTTCATGAGAAAGGATTAACATGCTTGGCATGGAACTTTTGCAATAAAGGAAACACTATAGTTTAATTCATAGTGATTTAAGAAGATGGACAGTTTTTGAGAAGGGAAATTCAATTATAGTGAAAACAAAATTTCATTTACCCATCATTTCCTTCATTATTCATTTTTTTATTGGGTAGAAAGTATGTAAAAGGAATAGCTAAGAAAAAGTGTATTAGAGAAAATAATGAATTAATGTAATGCTACTTAACTATAAATTTCTCATAATCATATTTTAATTTAATCTTCAAATGAACCTATCAGGCAAGTTCAATTGGTTATTTTAAAACAGAATTCCTATAACAGTTCCAAAATAACTTTATTGCTTTTTCCTAATTCATTTGGAATTTAATGTAT
The DNA here is from genome assembly GCA_004024925.1 of Scalopus aquaticus. Taxonomy (NCBI): domain Eukaryota; kingdom Metazoa; phylum Chordata; class Mammalia; order Eulipotyphla; family Talpidae; genus Scalopus; species Scalopus aquaticus. Next base: position 23,216 of record PVIJ01017917.1, on the reverse strand, counting down.
TTTTTATGACTTGGTAATTTTGTTTTCTACTCTGCTTGGTGTAGTTACACATTCAATAGTATGCTTGAAGATTTGAATACAGTTTCCTTTTGTTTTGTTGTCAATACTTTTTTCCTTAATTCAGAGCTAGCTTTTCTCATCCAAATTTCAATTGAAGCTGCAATAATTCTATTTATTGTTGCAGCTTAACACCAATATACTGATCCCTTTAATTTTATATTTAGAAAAACAAAACCTTTTATACTAATTAAGTAGTATTAATATTGACTATGCCTTATGACCTAGAGGAAAATAAATGATTCAGTTTGGTAATTAATTTTAAATTGCAAGAATAAGTAAATGAATACAGTCCAGATATTTTTGAAAGTGAAACCTTGCCCAACCTGATGAAATGGCATACATATTCCAATAAAACTTAACTGATTGAGATATTTTGACACTGACTACAGAGTAAAGGAATAGATCATTGGGATAGAACATAGAGTCTAAAAAGAAATCTAAATACAGGGAATTAATATAGAACCAAAGTGGCATTTCACCACATTCTGTTTATATGACATGCTCACAACATGGATATAGAGAGACAAAGTAGACTCTGTGGTCTAGAGTTGGGGCTGTGAGACCATAGTCATTGCTGATGGGTACAGAGTTTCCTCTTGGGGAACTGAAAATATTCTAAAACAAGATCATGGATGATGGGTTTTACATATCCGAGTATATTAGAATGTGAATTGTACACTTTCAATAGGTCAATTTTATAGTATATGAATTATATCTCCATTAATATTTTTAAATACTTTCAAAATAGAAATGAAGATACTTGGGCATACAACTTTAGAGTCCATACAATTTTCCACTGGCTTTACAGGCAACAAGGCAAGGGCTGTGTAAATTAGTAACGCTTCTGACATTGCTTCGTAGAAATAAGGAGTAATAAAGATGATCAGTATTTGAGTAATCTAGAGAGATGACTTAAATCATATTAAAACCTGTAGTGAGGAAGTTATTTTATCCCACTTTTAGTTCTCTTCTAAAACCTCTGAATCTCTTGGTAAAATAGGCTATTTGATGGCATTCCATCTTCTGTAACTTTAACAAAAAAAGAGCAGTCCTGGATTTCAGAACTATCCTTAGGCCACTTCATATAACCAAGATTTAATGATATTGTTTCATGTCCATCCTTTTTATTTTTACAATTTATCTTCTCTGTGAGGTAAGTGAAGCTGTTTTATCACTTACAGGAGTGTTAGCTTACCAATCTTAAACACATTTTTTTCAAGTAAAAACAGAAAAGTGTTCTCTCCTAAATCTAGATGATAATAAGTAAGAGTGAGCTGCTTGCCAACAAAGTGAAATTCATGCCAGTGCCATGTGAATAACTGAAACTTAAAGAACAATTTAAAGAATGCGGCAGTCATAAAATCTTGGCACTCAAAGAGATCTGTAGGCCCTGGGAAGTTAAGGCTGTGCACAGGGTGACATTTTCAGACTTCAAGACTAGAGAAGCTTTTCCCTTTTTATTTTAATTACTGAATAAAACTTTTTATTCCACAACAGGGAAAGGTCTCCAAAATATGGTTGGGTGACCTAAACCATAATTAGCAATTCCTCTGTGACGTAGTGAGACTCTCTTTGATGTCCCTTAGTTAGGCAGGACTGAATACATATGTCAAAATGTATTCTCCCTATTTCTGGCTGCAGTTGGGTGTTCTTAACTTATGCTGTCAGGAGTAGCCATAGAACAGGAGAAGAGGGAATTATGAAAAGTTGGAAGAGGGGGAAGGATGGGGAGATCTATCTTGCCTTTTTCCAAGTGCCAAAACTAATTTCAGTGATGACTTTAGCAATAGAATGATAACCAATATTAAAGCAAATAGGCATCTACTTTAGGATATGAGAACTGGAATTTTAGATTTCATTATAGTATTGCCATTTCAACAAAATAGTAATATAATAGCAGTGGATTTCCATTTTTTCTCCATTTTTGTTGAAATATTATCTCATAAATATATTTTGATACAAAAGAGATCTCTCAATTTCATAAGAGGTGAGAGCTCTATTTTATTCTTATGCTGATCTATTCCCAAAATAACTTTTTGATGTACAACTTCAATATTCTTGCCAATGTCCATGACATCAGCAATCAGAAGCAGCATTATTTTTAGGGTTTTTATTCCCACATACTGTTGTAGGTTATCCAAAAAAGAAAAAAAAGACTTCTGCTTAGTACTCACTGATCTTCCATGTACTTCCTTACACTATTATCAGGAGATGTTTGTGCCTCCTGTAGTTAATTGATCTAAGAGGGGGGAAAGGGATCCGTGAAAATGACAATTTTACCCAATGCTATTCTAAAATGTTACTCCATTCTGGAAAGAATATTAGTATTTTCTCTATTCCATTGTATTTGCAAGTCTGCACATTGGACCATTTCAATAGGGGTCAGTCTTTTTAGGTCTCTTAAGTGTTTTATCCTCTGAAGCTGTTAGCTACAAAGGTAGTGATCCAATATCATCAATAAGGTATATTTAGATGAAGAACATAAAGAACTATAAATGTGATGAGTGCACTTGATTTTAGTACCATTTCAGAATTTTGTATATATTTTCCAGTTTGAAGTCACTCCTTTATCATGAATTTTTATTATTAGTCTAGTTACTAAACCCCTTAAAAAGAATCTGAGATTCACCTGGCATGTGATTTTCTTCTGTGTCAAATAGTGATTCAAATAGTGCTTCAGTACAACTTTAGCTCTCTTAAATATTAACCCATTAAAGAAGCAGTTAATTAGTTTGTAGCTATGCTTTTCCTCCAGATGGTCTTTTCAAAAAGCTCAATATGGATTGATATTCAGAGAATGATGTTATGCTACTCTAATAAAATTAGTGAATCTTGGACGTTAACAGTGGGACTGGCAGTAAATAGTATTACTAGTGTTAACACTATTCAAGCATTATGAAAGTATTTTCAGTAGACATAGCCTGTATCCTAGTGAAGTTTCCTGTTGCTATACTCATGATGAGTTAACAATCATGACATAGATACAGATTCGAACTTGATTGTTCTGCCCAAAGTATGCCCATGACTATGATGGCTGCTTCATAGAATTCATGGCTACCTCCCTTTATTACTGTGGGTAGAGATAAAGGTCCCTCCAACAAATAGGTAGTTAGGTTATATTTGTACTATGTCTGAGAGTCCTGGATGTGAATGCCTTAAATTAACCCATTTCACATGAGACAACATATGAAGAAAAATGTCAAAGGGATGACTCATGAATGGAAGCTTTTGGTAGCCCTTGGTTCTGACCCTGTGGGAGGAGGAGGCTACTGTTACCTGGCAAACTAAATACTTTTCACATTTTGAGACTCTTGAGATAGCTCTATAGAATCACTCTTTTACCTATAAGAGCTTTATTTTTAAGGAAGAATTTTGTACTGTCTTCCTTTATGAGCCATTAATTGTTGTAGAAAAATACCCTCTTTCTTGTCCCCAGCAGAATGCAAGGTAGAGGAAGTAGAACAGTTCAGCATGTAGAAAAAAAAAAATTTCTTTCTATAAGACCCAAGGTTCCCTTATTACTGTGATGTCTAAAGAAGATGCTGCCTTATTTTAATGTAAGACATAATTTTCCTGTTGTTTGCCAAGGCTGTCAGATAATAGACAAATTGCCTTTGATAAAATGTGCTTTCAATTTTTCCAATGTAATATTCAATTTTCATTTTCATAAGGGCTTGTTTATTTTGATGGCTTGAATTGGTTGACTAGAAAGTCAGTCTCTAGTACTCATCAGTAAAGATTGTAGTCTGAGTTATAATTCAGGAGCGCATATGTTACTATCAAATTATCTGTAAATGCCTTTCTGTTGTTTAATTCTTGAATGTCAGGAATGACAGGCCATTTGAATAATTTTTCTTTACCCTATTCCTTCCTAAATTCACTTCAAAACAAAGGCAATGTGGGCTACTGTTTATTGAAGAAAAATTTGTTCTAGCTTCTGAATTCCAGCTCCAATAATTCCTGCTAGTAACTCACATTCCTTCTCTTCATTTCACTACCCTGACTCTGCGTGTATGTTTGTGCATAAACATACCTTTTACTGTCATGTCAGTGTATAACTACATATCACTATAAAAAGCAGTGCTTAAAGGAACTTTAATATTTTAAATCTTCCAATATAAAAATAAGATATATACATTGTAGAAAATTTTAAAATGCTAGAAATAAAAATTATCTGTTAAACCCTATATATATTTCTTTGTCCTCATCTTACTTAAACCTTTCAACAATTAAGAGATTATCATCTGAAAAGTTGTTTCGTTAAAAACCATCTTTGCTCTCCCATCTGAGCATGTATTCACTGTTCTGAGAGTAACCCAAAACCCCATGTATATGGGCAAAACCTGCCCTAGTTCCAGGCAATAGTCAAACAGTGAACACTCCCATGCCAGACATCTTGTTCAACACTGAAATGCACAACTGAATAATGCACAGGTTGTAAATGGCAGGTACAAACACTCGTTGAAGAAGCACCCCAGCAAGGGTATGGCTAGTCTTAACTCAAACCTGAAACAGGGCAACATTCCACATGGTTTATAGAGAGAGAAGTATGCCTAGAGAGAGAAGTTGAGTGTTCTTGGTAACTTAAAGGTAAATGAAGCCAGAGGTGGAATGATGTTGCTGAAGAGAAATGAGCATTATACCATATATTAACAGCAGTTAATGATTAGCAAGAGGAGATAAGCTTGTAAAAGAAACAGAAGTAGTTGGAAAAACAATATGGTGTGCAGTAGGCAGAAGTAGAGACTGTTTCAAGATGAAGAAAGTGAGCCATGGGTCAAATTCTATTTTTTTTTTAATAAGGTCTGAAAGATAGTCATTGAGTTGAGCAGCATAAGTGTTATTGGTGAAACAGAGAAGAGCTGTTTTATGATGTGATATAGGAGAGAAACCAGATAGAAGTAGATGTGAAGGTGTTGACAATGTCTCTAAATACATATCTTTAGTTTAATGGTTTTTATAATTGTAATATAATTATTTATACAGTTGTGATGTTTCCATTACTGAAATGTGAGTTCTACATGTGCACTGACTTTATCTTATCTCTAATAACTCTAGTCATAGTACCTAGTCAAACCTACCCTATGAAAGGTACTGAATTAATATTTGATTGATAGTTCAAATCTGTAAAACTACTTTTCCTATTTTTCCTCTGCCATTTCCTTTAGGTCTTTAATTCTTTTCCTCTCTTTGCTTCCTGCTTTTGATAGGCTACCAGGCTGTATCAATTCTTCTGCAACATCTCTCCATCGTTTTTGGCTAGGGACAAATTAACTTCCTTTCCTCCTGTAAATTAAATCTTTAGCTAAAATTTAAAGTTTAGCATTCTTGAAATCTCACTCTCTCCTCTTCTGCCTCTCCCTCCTGTCTCTCTTCTTTCCCCTCCTTCCTTCTCACTCTTTCCCTTTTTCTCCACCAACTTCTCTTCCTGCCTCCTTCCTTTTTCCCTCCTTGGCCATTTTATAAGAATTCAGTGCCACTTTGACCCAATTTTTACAACATACCTATTGTAGAAATAAGGATGTATCACTTGTCCCGTGAAAAAATATTTGAAAGACAATGAGGAGAAAAAAACAGACTGACATGAAAACCAAGAACAAGCATTAAAGGAATAAATTCTGAGGAATACCTAGATTAAATTAAATGTCTCAAATTCATGAACAATGAAGATTGACTGCTGACTTTGTTGTTTAATGGCACCAAGAGAAAATTAACAGAAAGGAGAAAATAGGGTATAAACTGTTTTCATCCTGTCCATATGATGTTTTAATCCTTCGATACCCATTCATTAAAAGGACTTGACCAAGCTTGTATGTCCTGTGGCACAGTTCCTCAGCACACAGCTCTGCCTGGGCTGCTGAAGGATGAACCAGATGGAGGCAAGGAGAGCCATCTATAATGGAGGCTTCATCCATGATGGCAGCCGCCTTTACCTCCTGTAATGCTCAAGGGAGGAGCAGCTTATCTTTAGGATGGCCAATTCTTTATGGTTAGTATCAGAAATGAACGAATCAATCAGCCACATGAGACTTTTAAAGGGGCACTAGGGCCATAAACTTTATGAAAAAGGCTAGAGATTGCATTCAGCCCTCAAGCAGATACACAATTACCCTAAACCAAGTTCAGGGCAGGGAAACTAAATCTTCTTTAAAAAAGAAAAAAATCTCAAAAAGTCAAGACCCTCATACTCATCACAGGTGTTAGAATCTAAGAGGTATACGATAGCAATTACCAGACAAATGTTTAAAGAAAAGAACAGGGAGAAAATGAAGAAATGGGATAAAGAAAAATAAACTACAATGGGAAGGGGCAGGAAAAGACTGGAAAGAGGTTTTTTTGAGACTGTAAATACTTACCTGCTTGCAAAATACACTCATTGATATTGAGGGGACTTGAAAAATCCCACTGAGTTACTCACTGGAGGCAGTTGTTAGAGAAAATTTCATTTTCATGAGCTTTCCCTCCTATCACTCAGTTCCCTGGTGACAAAGAAAGCAAACCTTTTTTAAGGGCTTTCCCAGACAGTTTGACATTTTGTTGAATTAAGTGGTATATATCACGCCAGATTTATATGCTGCACATTTCCACCCAAGCAAGGAATGATTTTATATTGAAGAGTGTTCTTAGGGCACCAAGAGAACTCTGAAAACTCTCCAGAGTGGTCTCGCTTCCCAAGTCAGCCTGGAAAGTCTGCCGACGTCCAGCTGCCTACCTGCTTGCATAGAATCAGTGAGGGCATTCTAAATATCAGTGGGCTTGTTCTGTGACACCTGAGTTCTTTTCCCTGAGGCTTCCTATGTAGTCACTGCATAATGTGTCATCCATCAGATTGCAAGTACATCTGAGCTATCTGGGAACAGGTGTAAGATGGAAAAGTGAGATGAAGGAAGCATCATTTTTCTGGGACAACTGAGTCCATTTTTATCCTTTAGTGGCAAATATTACATATATAAAGATGGAGCCACAAAATGAACAGTATGTTTTTGTTATGTTGCCTTCAGTTAGAAAGTGTATGACACCCTACTACTGATGTGAGTGATGCAGGGGAAGACTTGTGACCATAGTTTTCCTGGGGCTGCTGTAGTATTTTCGCAAAGTGGGTGACTGAAAACAACAGAAATGTATCATCTCACAGTGGTGGTGGCTAGAAGTCTAAAATCAAGCTGCTGATATGGTCACCCTTCAATCTCCAGAGGAGAATGCTCCCTTCCCTCTTCCTTGTTGCTACTCATTTGCTGGCAGTCCTTGGAGTTCTTGCCTTGCATCCAGACTCTGCCGTGACATCACAAGACATTCTCCCCACATGTCTGTCTTCACATGGCCATCTTGTAAGACACCAGTCAGATTACAGGACCATCTTACTCCACTGTGGTCTCAAATAATTACATCTGCAACAATCCTACTTACAAATACTGTTAAATTAAGAATGGGGAGTTCAATGACATTTTTTTGAGAGTTGGGGGGTCACAATTTGTCCCTTAATAGTGACTGTAGGATGTACTTGTTTGAAATTTTAATTGAAGAGACTTACAGCAATTTTTCTAATTCAGCACACACAACTAAATAGCGTTAGTATCAAGGACTGTGCCAGGTGCTTTAGAGCTGTGTAAAATAATCAGATAAGACATCTCCCCCAATTTTCATATACCTACAGGTTCCTGAACCCAAAATATTACACTAGTAAATATCTTTAGAATATAGATATAATAGCATAAAAACGTTATTACTTAAAATACCTGGGACTGGAGAATACAGTTGTGTTAGTAATAATAGCTAACATTTATTTTGTATAAAATCTTTTGCCAGGTACAAAGTGCAATGCTTTACATTCATTTAACACTCAAACAGTGCTGTGTGGTAAGTACAAGGCAGGTCAGGGGCTCTTTTCTTAGAGAAATTACATCCTCAGGGATTGTTTTTTGAGTTCATATAGATTTGAGGCATTTTGTCTGTAGAAGATAAAACAAGTTCTATAGTCATTTCCTGCTTGAATCTGTCCAGTGCACAAGTAGTCTTGTCTCTATTGCCTTGTTGTTATATTTTGGGAAAATACAGGCACCAGGAGGGTGTTAACATTTAAAACGTGTCCATAAAAGATTTCTTTCAAGATTTTTCCTTCTTCTGGACTTCTGACTTGATGTTTATCAGACTGAGTTCACCATGTTTGTTAAGTCTCGAATGCCAATGAAAGGAACAAATGGATTTACTAAATGCAAGAACTATGACCTTTCAAAATTAAGCTTCAGGAAAGCTATCTTTTGCATCTGTTTATTGCTATAGTGAGTCCATCATGAAGTACTCAATTAATATTTGTGGAATTAGAGTGATTAGCAAACAATTCCAATCTGCAGCTTAAATGATGTTGGGAAAAACAGTGTTGCTGTCTTTTGGCATTACAAGGAATATGTTCTGGCTATAAAAGTAAAAATATATATCATGCGACCATGGATACTGATTTGAGACTTTCCTCAAATACCACCACACTCTAAAGGCAAACAATATGCCTTCCTTCTATCCAAATAAGTAATGCAAATGCCTTTTCTGACCTGTGAGGCTGGCTTGTACGTGGCATTCTTGTTTCAAACTCCTTCTTACCTAAGGAAGTAAACATAAGTAGGAAGAGCTGCTGCTTTGCAACCTTAGTTCTTTAACTTCCTGTCATGACCATAAGGTTACATTATTTTGGGTAACAAAATAATCAGTTGACTTGGGTGATAATTATGGGATGCTGATGACTGACATAATTAAAAAGATAAAAGATGCAAACTGGAAAATATTTAGGCAAGAATTTTTCATCTTAAAGTAAAAGGAATGTTTGTAAGGTAATGAACAATAAAAAAAGTGATGGGACATTTTTGTCAAACAAACCAACCTACTTCCCAAAGATGTTTGCCTTGAAAACAAAACAGATTCTGTTTTCTAGGCAAAATGTGCTATGTGTGACATACACTTTCTGGAAATACAAGTGGATCACAGGCAGAATAGATGTCTCTTAATTTTGCTTTTCTCTTAAAAAAAAAACAAACAACCTTGTTTTTGTGTTGACCTTTCCTGCTAGACAGTTTCACAAGTTCCTTTGTGGTTTCAGGGTCTTTACTAAAGCCTTCCACTGCCTCAAAATTTTGCAAAGTTAAACAAATTTAATTTTAAAATTTAGAAAAACCATTTTCAGTAACAGTCAATTTTTAATTGTGGTAACATTGGTTTATTACGCTATGTGATTTACAGTATCTAAGATAGTTAAATCACACAACTGGGTGGGCAGTTTTGCATGTCACCTCAGAGGAAGGAAATTTTTGAATAGGGGAAATAAGGACCCATCTCGAGAACCAAGAACCGTCCTTTGATGACAGTCTGCTATGAAGCTCCGTTGCTGTTTGTTATTAGATGACAATAACATCTGGAACTCCACACACTAACAAGACAAGCTGGTCATTGAAGTCTGAGTCTAAACAGGTCTGAATTAAGAAACAATTCCATTCAAAAGTAAAGATCCTCCCTGGTGGCACAAAGGGTTAAGTCTTAGCACTGTGAAGCTATCAGCAGTCACTGCAGCACGAGTTCGATCCCCAGCCAAGGAGCTTCCCGCATGGCGCAGCAGAACACTCCTGCCTCACCCGCTGCTCCCCTCAGCAGTGTACTTCAGTAGATCTGCCTGTTCTGCTCCCCCGCTCTGTCTCTGGTGAGTCCTCTCACACACCCCAAACCTCTGGCCTACACCCCAGCTCTGGCATGCATAAATAAATAAATATTTTTTTTAAAGTAAAGATCCATTTCTGAGGAGCGCAAGTAAACCAACCTACAGTGATGTTTTGTGCCTCCTCAGGATCCCCATGTTATTTTAAGAGCTGTATGGATTAGCAAAGAATGGGGTAAATACCATTTTGAGTCCAAGATACTTATAGAAGGAGACTGTTAATTTTTTTGTCCAGTGGGCATAGAGATTACTTCTGCTTGCTAAAAAGGGTGTTTCTTCTTATACCACCTTTTCCTTTCCATCTGAACATTGGCGTTCCTTTCTCCAAAATTGTAGGAACAACTGAATAATCGTGAATACTCCAGGTCAAGAATTTCAACATCGAATATCTAGCATAACTTGCCAGAATGTAGCAGAAGGAATATGCCCATTATAAAGGGAGTCATGAGGTGATGCCATTCCTTTCTCTGTGTCTGTGTGATCACTCACTTTGAAAATGTGATTCAGGCCATCAGTGGGTAGTGTCTACCTTAGGATGCTGTGGGAAGGTTTCACCTCAGTACATTAGTTCTGAAAGAGTGAGAGCTATCCATAACAGTTTCCTCGGTCATGACAATTTGGAAAACACAGGGTTAAACAGAGTTTATTGGGGTTTTCTACTGCGAGGCTCCTTAGAATCTTAAATGTGTTCTTACAAATGTGTTCATTACAAAGTGAACCTCCAACAGTAAGCTCTAGGTTCAGAGAATTTCCCAAACTTGTCTGACCCTTAGACCCCCTTCCTATGGATACTTCATCAAGTGCTTTGGAAGACTGTGCAGTAATCTACTTTGCAGTAAATAATGTGAGTGTAATTCCTGTAAGTGAAAATCTGAGGGGAGCAATAATGTTGAAAAACAAATAGCCTGGCTGCAGTAAGGATGCCCGTAAGTGACCTTGACAAGTTAGAAACCATGAATTCAACATTATAAAATAGAAGTGGGAAACAGTTGTGATTTGTTTCTCATCAGCTAACTTGTGAATTAGACTTTATCACTCACTGAGTGTTGAGATTTTTGAGTTTTAATTTGAGAATGAGACTAGAAATTATAGTGATATTTGTTGTGTAAAATTTATTTCTCAACCCATGACAAAATCGCCTTTGTGGTACTCATTCAAGAAATATTTCTCAAGCACCTACTACGTATCTGCAGTATTACAGGCACTGAGTAGCAAGTTGAATTAAATTACTGGTCTTGCTAATGCCAGTTCTCACCTAAATTCAAGGATAAAATTAAAGTGTGTTTTCAGTTCATTTTTGTCACAATGGTAAACTGTTAACACAAAAAGGAATGGTGTTTCCTCTCCATAAGGGTTTTCCTGACACTTTGAATAGAATAGCCTGGTCCACAAACATTTACCAAGCCATAATATGACCTGACTTATTTTATAGTTACATAGCATTTGCTACAAATGGCTTTTGCTTCCCTATCAGATGCTGAAACCAGAATGGTAGCATTGTGTTCATTTTAGCCTGTTCTTTTCCTACGGATAAGAATACCACTGCTATTTCCTGTTAATCCCTAGGTATTTTCCACTTTCTGCTCATGCTGTTCTTTGTTCTTCCTCAGTATCATTCTGAAACTCAAAATATTTATAAATATTACGTTCCAAATCACGTGTTATATTTCTATAAAGTCATCTCTCACCTTCCAAGCAGAAATAAGTACTTCACCCTTTGAAACCCATCCCCATATTTGTAGCTTTCCTGTGGCTGTTATTACTTTCTCCGTTATGGAAGTTCTAATTCAATAGCTCATTTAATAAATAATGATTAAGGGCCTATTTTGTGTGCTGTACTACTGACAATGGAAGATGAAGTAGACACCCAAGTAAATATGATTCCTGCCTGTCTGACACAACCTTGGATATACTTAAAAATGTCTTTCCTCTACTTATTTAAACAAGAGTAATTGAGCCCAGGATTCCATTTCATGTATATGGAATTCAGTGTCTAGTACATATTTACAGAGTAATTCACTAAGTATGGAGTTGGTTTTCCCCATAGTCTTCAATCTTAGTTCTCAATCAGATAGTTTAATGATGCTTATGTCACGAAGGTTCAATTTCCTTTTCAAATGCTGTTGACACCCTCTCTTGATTGCTCTAATTTCAATTTCATTTACAGGTAAAAACCTCCTTAGTTCCTAGTCATCAGGCACAGAGAGTGTCTAACAGTCTGAGATACAAGTTCTTCCAAGAATTTAGCAAGGCCCTGCTTGAAAATTACAATCCAATTAAAGTATGTCTACTTGTGTTTTGTCCTCGAGTTTGCTAAGCATGTTTCCCCATGCAGATTTGACTCCCATCTCCCATTCCCCATCTTTCTCTATTAATGAAAATTGTCCTTCAATCTGTTTGTCCTTTCACCAACAAACTAGTTTCAATGACACATTATGGGTAGAGCCCACAGAAACCTTTTCTGTGCAGTAATTTAGCTGTCAGTCTGGAAGTGGTAAAGCAGAAAGATGGATGCTGTGCCTGGGGCATGCCTGAGCAGATACCCTGCTTGTCCCTACTTGGATGTGCGCTTATTAAAGTAGATAACAAAAATGTTTGCCCTGGTTTCTCTTGGTCATTACTACATTGTGTAGCTAAGGGAAAATGATTTCTGTGGAACACAGCTAATTCCAGAACCTCTTATTATCCATTGAAAGGATGATGGGGAGAGAGGGTAGAGAACATTTCATGTGAGAATTGTCTTCAAATAAAAACAACTAGAAAAGCAAATGACTGTGACATTTGTTACAGAATCCCCTGATAGAAAAATAGATTAACAGGGCATTTTGGAGTTATTTGGCAGGGGAGAGCAAGTATGAATGTGGGCACTTCCCATAGAAAGAGCTGCTAGCAAAATAGAAATAATTTCACATCCATCCACTGATGACCACAAGCACTCAACGAATTGATGAATTGCCTCTCTTGACACTTCGATTTGTAGACCAACAAGTTGTTTATTTGCACCATTAGGTATCTGAAAGAGGGTACTAGAAAACCCAGTCAGCATCTACTCAGCAAAGTACGTTTTTACATGTTAAATTCAGATAAAGTTTAGTGCTTTGTATTCTCAACAGATTTTATTAGTATAAATCAATCTAGTCAAGAATTTAAACCCTCAGCTAAATTAACAAGCCCATATATACTCAGTAGGAAGCCCAGGGGCAGTTGATGTTTTAATTTGGGAGCTTTAATATTGGCCATGTATATAATGACAGTTACTGAAATTCTGTGACTATTTTGGACATGAATTTACCCAGATTTATTTCCCTTAATTCTCAAGTGGACACCAAACTTTATTCTGTCCTAAAATGACTCATATGTGTTGGAACTCCTCTCTTCTGAGATTTTTAGTAAATCAATGCCTCCATTTTAAGTTTGAAAAGTTTTCTCAGTGTATTCCCATTTTGAATAGTGACCCTGAACATATGCATATTAAAAATTTGAGGTCTTGCAATAAATTAAACCATTTAAATGTTTTTTTAAAAAATACAGGGTCTCCCTGGTGGCACAGTTGGTTAAAGTGCTGCTCTGTGGCACTGTTGGCAGCGGTTACACAAGTTCGACGCCCAGCTGGGGAGATTCCCACCTGGCGCAGCAGACCTCTCCTGCCTCGCCCGCTCCCCTCAGCAGTGTGTTTCCGTCCGATCTGCCTGTTCTGCTCCCCACTCTGTCTCTGGTGAACCCTCTTGCCACCCCACACCTCTCTCCAGTACCCTAACTTGTATGCATAAATAAATCAATCTTTTAAAATATATATATATATATATGTATATATATAAAACAAAGTATTTACAAAACCTATTTTCAAATCAGTCCAATTAATGTGGAAGAATAAGAGACCCTATTTTGAGAATCATGAAGTTCCCTAATGAAACAGTGTTTCCCATGAGGCAGAAGTTCTGAGAGTGAGTTTTTTTTTAGAAAAATCTAATCCAGTATGATGGGAGACAAAGTGGAGATCAGGGTGACCCATAGGTATGAAATCACTGCCTGACCCAGTTTTTTGCATCTTTGTGTGGGAAAAATAATTTCTTCTGGAGCCATTGCATTGTGGCCTCTGAAGTGAGCCAACTCCACTGTAGGCCCAAGAAATACGTTTATCTTCCCTATCTGGTCAAATCTTTTGACCAGATGATTTATGTACACCTTGAATAGAATTTGTCTTTTTCCAAAATTAATCCTTACAATTTTTTCTTAGTGATTAGCATTGTCTAAGAAATAATTGCGGGCCTCCCTGGTGGAGCAGCGGTTGGGCGCTGCCCTGTGGAGCTGTCGGCAGCGGCGACGCGGGTTCAGCTCCTGGCCGGGGAGAGTCCCACATGGTGTGGTGGACCTCTGTCCTGCCTTGCCCGCTGCTCCCCTCAGCAGTGTGTTTCTGGTCTGCCTGTTCTGCTCCCCACTCTGTCTCTGGTGAACCCTCTCGCCACCCCACACCTCTGGCCTGTGCCCCAGCTTGTATGTATAAATAAGAAAAAAATCTTTAAAAAAAAAAAAAAGAAATAATTGCTTTCTCAAAGGTTACAAATATATTTCCCAGTGTTATTTTTCTAAAGACATCAAGATTTTATCTTATGTTAGGTTCTTCAATTTACCTTAATTTTTGTGTAGTGTGAAGTTGGGATCTAGGTTCTCTAATAATCATGTAGTTACTCCGTTTTTGCAACATTATTTGATGAGTAGGCTGTCCTTTCCCCCTTGAATTAATTTGGCTCTTGTCAAAAAATCAATTGGCTATTCAAATGCAGCTCTTCGTCAGAATTTTTTATTGTCACTTATTAGTGCATTTGTCCATCTTTAAGACACTAGTGCATTACTTGAATAATGCAATTTTAAAGTAAAATCTATAAATTCCTTCAATTTAGTTACTTGGGCCATGATCATTTTGTTACTCTAGGTCCTGTATTTCCTTATACTAGTAGAATCAGTTCTGCAAAACAAAATACCCTCTTAGATTCTTGTTTGGATTTGTACTGAATTCATAGATCAGTTTGGGGATATTTGACATCTTAATAATATTGAGTCTTCTGATCCATGACACAATATAACTGTCCATTTAGTTAGATTTTTAAAAAACTCTCTCAATGTTTTGTACAGGTCTTATATCTTATTAAACTCATCTTTTAATCTTTAGTATCTTTGTATTATAAATGGTATTGTGCTTTTGTCTCATTCTTAAACTGTTCAATCCTAATATTTGGAAGTAAATTTGATTTTTACTGTTTTATTTTTCCATCTTGCTAAATTATACATTTTTTATAAACTTATTAAAGTTTTCTGTAGAAACACAATAGTTGTGTTGTCCTTAAAGTTTATCTCTTCCTTTCCAAACCTTGTTTATTTCTTTTTAATGCTGTGTTATGTGAGCTTGGACATATGGTATAAATTGAATAGAAATGTGAAAATGGACATTCTTTCTCTTAATATTAGGAAAAACTTTTTTTAACCATTATGTATTATGCTAACTGCTGTTTATCATAGATTGATATATTCAGTTTAAAAAGTGCCTCTCAATTTCTAGTCTGCTCAGATTTTTCTATCATAAATATGCACTGAACTTTGATAAATGCTTTATATCTGAGGTGATCATATATATTCCTTTACTCTGTTAATGCAGTGAATTCTATTGATATTTTTTAATGTATTACTAAACTTTATCCTGAATTGAAACCAAATTACTGATGATGTAGAATCCTTTTATATATTGCTGGACTCAACTTGCTAAATTTTGTTAAGAATTTGCCTATTTCATGAGGAGTATTGGGCTATAAGTTTGTTTCCCTATAATATTCTTAGAACTTACAGTTTGTGTTTCATTGTATTTTGGTTTTGAGGTAATGCTGGTTTACAACACTGTGACTTAAGGGTATAATTTCACACCTCTTCATATGACTGCCCACTACCAAACACCAAAGACCAATAATCCTCCACCATGGTCCTTTGGGCCCCCTCCCTCTTTTATTCCCTACTTCCCATTGTCCCCTGCTAGTAGATCCAATTTGCAGATTTCTAGACCTCTTTGGTTTGTTTCTTTATATTCCACATATGATTGAAATAATATTTCTTTCTCCTTCTGATGTTTTCACTTACCATAATCCTGCCAGTTTCATCCATGTTATCATTTTTAACAGTTCAGTAGTGTGTCTTCCTCATAAAAAATGCCATTTTGACCATTTTTTAAGCCTGTAGTTCTGTGGCATTACTTACATTCGCAAACTTGTAAGACTATCATTACTATTTTTTTAATGTTTCCCATGCACAAACTCGAACCATTAAGCAAGAAGACCCTAGCCTTGCATACCTCCAGACTCTGGTAACCACTAATCTTTGCTTTTTGCTTGAATTCTAGAAATTTCATTTAAGTGGGATCATAAAATATTTATACTTTTGTGTCTGTCTTGTGTCGTATAGCATAAAGTTATCAAGGTTTATCTGCATGGTAGGTAGTAGGAAAACATTCTTTTTCATTGATATTATTACATTGTATGTTTATAAATACACATTTTGTATGTATGTATACCACATTTTTCACCCATTTGTCTGCTAACAGCCATTTGAAATGTTTCTATTTCTTGACTTTTGTGAGTAATGCTGCAGTGAACATTCATATGCAAGTTATCTGTTCATGTCCTTGTTCTCAATTCTTTTTAGAAATGAAATTGCTTGGTTATATGATAATTTTGGGTTTAGCTTTTTGAGGACTCGCCAAACTTTTTTCATCTTACATACTCATTATTAAATTGGGAGTTACAATTTTTTCACCTCCTTCCCAACACTTGGCATTTTCCATTGTTTTAATGGAGCCATCACATCTAGGGTATGATGTTATAGTTCTTTGTGGATTTGAATTGCATTTCACTAAAGACTAATGTTGTTAAACATTTATGTGTTTATTGGTCATTTGTGTGCCTTTTTTGGAGTAACATTAGGCTATTTGACCATTTTGGTATTTTTGTTGATACATAGAAGTTCTTTATAAATTTTGCATAGTAAGTAATTTGAAAATGTTATTTTTGTAAGTTTTTCACGTTATCAATAATGTCTTTAAGTTCATAACATTTTTAAATGAAGTTCAATATACATTTCTTTCGTTACACTTAAGGCTTTAAAATTTTAAGATTTTTAAGAAAGAATTTTGTTTTTTCTGTATTTTGTTTTTGGTTCATTGATTTCTGATATTATATATTATGTTTTATCATTTCCTTACTTTTAGATACTAAGGGTTTTAAATTTTCTTTCTTTAGCTTTTTGTAGTAGAAGCTTAGGTCATAAGTCCAATTTTCCTCTGACACTGCCTTATCTGCATCTCCCAAGTTTTGACATAATGTATTATAATTCAGTTCAAACTATTAAAAACATTCTATGTGATGTTTCTTCTTTGATTTGTAAGTTATTGATAAGTATGTCATTTCCAAATATTTGTAATTTCTTCAGTTAAGTTAAAAGCATACTTTAATAATCTGATGTTCAAAATTTATAAGGGTTTGCATTTTCTTGATTATAAGTGATGTTGAACCTTTTTCATATACCTATTGGCCGTTTGCTTTTCTTCTTTGGAGAAGTGTCTTTTTAGCTCTTCTGCCCATTTTTTGATTGGATTGTTGACTTTGTTTTTGTTGAGTTGTGTGAGCTCCTTGTAGATTTTTGTTATCAGTCCTTTATCAGTTGTATTGAGTGCAAAGATTTTTCTCCCAATTAGTAGGGTGCCTGTTTGTTTTGATTGCTGTCTCTTTTGCTATACAGAAGCTATTTATTTGATGTAATTCCAGCTGTTTATCTTTTCCTTCACTCCTTTGCTTTGGGGGATGTGTCTTTAAAGATTTTGCTGAGATGTATATCATGTAGAGTTTTGCCTATATTTTCTTCTGTGAATTTTATGGTTTCAGGCCTTACATCCAGGTCTTTTATCCATTTTGAGTTGATTTTTGTGCATGGTGTGAAGAAGTAGTCTAGCTTCATTTTTTTTTTTTTTTTTTGCATGTAGCAGCCCAGTTTTCCCAGCACCATTTATTGAACAAGCTGACCTTGTTCCATTGCATTTTCTTTGCTCCTTTGTCAAAGATTAGTTGTCCATAATATATGCGGATTTATTTCTGGGTTTTCTTTCCTTTTTTTTAAAGATTTATTTAAAGATTTTATTTATATAAGGATTTATTTATATAAAGATTTATTTATATAAAGATTTATTAAAAGATTATATGAAGATTAAAAGATAAAAATATTATATATAAACATTAAAAGATTATATAAAGATCTATACAAGATCTTTATTTATATAAAGATTTTATTTAAAGATTTATTTAAAGATTGATTTATTTATACATACAAGCTGGGGTACAGGCCAGATGCGTGGGGTGATGAGAGGGTTCACCAGAGACAGAGCGGGGAGCAGCACAGGCAGATCAAAGGAAATACACTGCTGAGGGGAGCAGCGGGCGAAGCAAGAGAAGTCTGCCACACCATGTGGGAATCTCCCCAGCTGGGCATCAAATTTGTGTCACCGCTGCCTGCAGCTCCACAGTGCAGCGCTTAACCACTGTGCCACCAAGGAGGCCTATTACTGGGTTTTCTATTCGGTTCCATTGGACTTTGCATCTGTTTTTGTTCCAGTACCATGCTGTTTTAATTATTATGGCTTTGTAGTATAGTTTGAAATCAGGGAGTGTAATCCCTCCATTTTCTTTCTTTTTAGTTAGAAGAGCTCTAGCTATTCGGGATTTTTTGTGGTTCCATATGAATTTAATCAATATTTGTTCTATTTCTTTGAAGAATGTCGTTGAGATTTTTTGTTGGAATAGCATTGACTCTAACTTGCTTTTGGTAAGATGGCCATTTTGATAATGTTAATTCTTCCAATCCATAAGCAGGGGATGTCTTTCCATTTTTTTGTGTGTCCTCCTCTATTTCTTTTAATAGTGTCTTACAGCTTTCTTTGTATAAGTCCTTTACCTCTTTTGTTAGATTTATTCCCAGGTATTTGATTTTTTTGGTTTCAATTTTGAAGGGGTCGGTTTTCTTAATTTCTTCTTCCTCAGACTGAGTGTTTGCCTATAGGAAGGTTACTGATTTTTGTGCATTGATTTTGTATCCTGCTACTTTACAGAACTGGTCTATAATTTTTAGTAGTTTTTCTATGGAGTTTTTAGAGTTTTCTCAATGAGATACCACCTCACACCAGTGAGAATAGTGCACATTAAAAAAAACAGGCAACAATAAATCCTGGTGAGGATATAGAGAAAAATGAACTCTTCCACACTGCTGGTGGGAATGCAAACTGGTCCAACCACTATGGAAAGCTGTATGGTGATTCCTAAAACTGCTAAAAATGGAGCTTCCATACTACCCGGCAGTACCACTTTTGGGAATCTACCGAAAGGACACAAAAACACTAATCCAAAAGAATACATGCACCCATATATTTATTGATAACAATATGTTAGCAGTGCTATGTTTACAAATGCTATGTTTACAATAGCTAAGGTATGGAAACAACCTAGATACCCCAAAATAGATGACTGGATCAAGAAGATGTGGTACATATACACAATGGAATACTACTCAGCATTCAAAAAAGATTAGCACATGCAATTTGCAGCAACATGGATGGAACTAGAAGGTAGAAGGGATCATGCTCAGTGAAATAAGCCAGAAAGAAAAGAGAAAAATATCAAATAGTTTCACTTACAACAGGAATAAGAGAGAGATACTCAGCGAGAGAGGGGGAAGATAAGGGCTCAAATGGGTTAGAAAAGAGCACAAGGGCCTATGGTGATGGGTCACAGGTGAATGGGTGGTGGTTTACCAAAGGGGAATACACAATGTAAAAGATATAAATAACAATTAAAAAAATTAAGTAGTAAATCATAATGAAAATTTTAAAAGTTAAAAAAAATTATAAGGAGTTCCTATGGCCTAGTATATAATATTTCATGGTGAATGTTCCATGTGCTTTTGAAAAGGATGTATTTTACAGTTCAGAAGTGTAAAACTTTTTTTAAATTTTAGTGACCTCAGCTTTATTGGTTATGTTCTTCTTTTAAATTGAGATATAATTGCCATATAACATTATATTAGTTTCAGTTGTACAATGTAGTGATTTGACATTTGTATCTAGGGTAAATTGATCATCACAATAATCTAGATAACATTCATCACCTTGCATAGTTATAGATTTGTTTCATAAAGAAGTGTGTTAAGGTAATAGATACTTCCAAGTATGCAATATGAACTGCACTATACCATGCTGAAGCATTACATCCCCTGATTTGCTATATAATTGGAAATTTATACCTTTGGACCACCTTCTCCCATTTTACCCAACCCCTGTGCCCCACACACCTACCTCTAGCAACCATCAATATATTCTCTGCATTCAATTGTGTGTGTGTTTAAGACCAAGCATGTAAATGAGAGCATATGGTATTTTTCACTTAATTTCACTCAGCATGTCCTTAGGGTTCATCTATATTGTCACAAATCAAAGGATTTCCTTTTATATAGGTGAATAATAATCATGTGTGTGTGTGTATTTATTCATCCATGGACTCTTAGTTTTGACTGTGTAAGTAATGCAGTGAACATGGGGGGAGAAGGCTATTGCAGAATAGTATTTTCGTATCCTTTGAATCAGTGCCCAGAAGTGAAATTGCTGTATCATAAACTAGTTTATTTATTTGTTGTTTTTAGGAACTTCCATGTGTTTTCTATTGTGGTTATACCAATTCACATTCCCACCAATAGTACAGAGAGTTCTTTTTTCTCCATATCCTTGCCAACACTTTCGATGATAGTGATTCTAATAGGTGTGTTGTAATGTTGTGGTTTTGATGTGTGTTTTACCAGTGATTAGTGATGCTGAGAACCTCTTCATGTACCAATTGGCTCTTTTGTCTTTAGAAAATGTGTATTCAGGTCTTCTGCCTGAAATTTTTTAATGATATTTTGACTTCTGCTCTTGTGTTGCATGAGTTCATCATGTGTTCTGAATATTAGCTCTTATGTAATAAATGATATGCAATTATTTCTTCCCACTCAGTAGGTTACCTTTTAATTTTTGTCAGTGATTTTCTTCGTTATGCAGAAGTTTTTAGTTTGTAATCCCACTTACTATATTGTTTTGCTTTTGTTGCCTTTCTTTTTGGTGTCAGATCCAAAAATTCATCACCAAGACTAACATCAAAGTATACTGCCTATGATTTCTTTTAGGATTTCTATGGTTTCAGGCCTTATGTTCAAGTCATTAATATATTGTGAAGTTATTTTGTGTATAGTGTAAGGTAATGGTCCACTTTAGGGCTTCCCCGGTGGTGCAGCGGTTAAGTGCTGCGCTGTGCAGTTGTTGGCAGCGGCGACACGAGTTCGACACCCGGCCAGGGAGAATCCCACATGGTGCGGTAGTCCTCTCCTGCCTCGCCCGCTGCTCCCCTCAGCAGTGTATTTCTGATCTGCCTGTTCTGCCACCCGCTCTGTCTCTGGTGAACCCTCTTGCCGCCCCACACCTGTACCCCAGCTTGTATGTATAAATAAAAAGTAAATCTTTAAAAAAAAAAAAGATAATGGCCCACTTTAATTTTTTGTATATGTACTAGTATTTGCATATAACTTAGTTCAAACTGGTCATAGTGTTAGCCCAATCTTCTACCTACTTCTAAAAAACTTTAATTGTATATATCTATTTCTTCCTTTATTT
Organism: Scalopus aquaticus; assembly: GCA_004024925.1. NCBI lineage: Eukaryota > Metazoa > Chordata > Mammalia > Eulipotyphla > Talpidae > Scalopus > Scalopus aquaticus. The sequence goes on along the minus strand of PVIJ01017917.1, from coordinate 1,734 downwards.
TTCTTAGTGTTTGTGTCACTTTATTTAGAAGCTTTGCTATTAGCTGCATGCACTTAAAATTTTTATGTCTTAAAAATGATTTTATTTTTTATCATTATGACTGCTTCATCTCAATCACTGTATAATTTTAGTTTTGAAGTTTATTTTGGCGATACTCATATAGCCACTCAAGCTTTCTTAAGGTACTTGGTTGCATGACATGTTTTTTTAATCCTTTTCTTCTTTTAAACTATGTCTTTACATTTAAAATGTCTCTTGTAAAGAACATAGAAATGGCACTTGCTTTTTTCCCCTAAATCCATTCAGACAATTCTTTTTAATTAAGTATTTAATCCATTTACTTTTCATGTATTTTGACACAGTCAGGTTTATGTATAACTTCCTGCAATTTGTATTTTACTTCTCACGTTTTGTCTTTTAAACTACTTTTCTTCCCCCTGTCCTTTTTAGATTTTTTAAGTATTCTGATTTACTATTTTTGTTGATTAAGGGATTAAATTTATATTTTAAAATGTATGCATATTATTATACATTCCTTATATTTTTATTAGTTTTTGGGAAACAATCTTTGTTTCCTAAGTCTGCTTTGACTTAATGTTCTCTCTCTCCAAATATAATGCTTAAAATCCCTACAGTGATATCTTTCTATTTATCCACTCCTGTCCTTTGGGTCTGTTTATCCTCTCCTTACAATCTTCTTACCTTTTACATATTTACAAACCATGGTGTACAATGTTATTATTTTTCCCGTAAGTAATAATTTTGTTTTTTTTAACAAATTAAGGAACTAGAAAAATAATAGTTTATCCATGTATACAACTTTTCAATAATTATTTCTTCATATATACTCAAATATCCCTTTTAGTATTTTACTTCAGGCAAAACATTATCACATGTATTAGAATGCAACTCTCCCAGTGCTGAAGTCCTTAAATTATGTTAAACTGAAAATGCTTTTATATCACCTTTGTTTTTAAAGAATATTTTTGTTGGTTAAAGAAGTCCATCTTGTTAGTTTTTTTTAATTATTATTATTTCAGTATTTTAATGATGTTGCCTTCTGTACTACATTGTTGCTGATAAACAGTGATTTCTTTTACCTTTGTTCCTTTTATTGAAATGTGTATTTTCCACTCTAGCTGCTTTTAAGACTTTATCTTGTCAGAATTTGATGTACTTAGATATGGTTTTCTTTGTAATTATTCTCTCTAAATATTAAGCTACTGTAAGCTTGACAATGAAAGTATTTAGGAATAATATGTCACTTTTTTACCATTCTTTTTCAAATATACCTTCTACCACAATCTATATCTTTTCTCTTTTGAGGATTCTGCTTATATGTATGGTAAGGCATTTTATTTATTTATTTAATATATATTTTTATTGTTATTTATGTCTTTTACGTTTTGTATTCCCCTTGGGTAGCCTACCACCAATTCACCCGTGATCCATCTCCATGGTCCCTTGTGTTCTTTTCTATTCCATTTTGTGCCCTTTTCCTTCCCTCCTTCCCCCCCCGCCCCCCACTGATTGTGTCTCTCCCACCCGGCCTCCCTATAGTCCTGTTATAAGTGAAACCATTCAATATTTTTCTCTTTCTTTCTGGCTTATTTCACTGAGTATGATCCCCTCTAATTCCATCCATGTCGCTGCAAATTGCATGTGTTTATCTTCTTTCCATGCTGAATAGTATTCCATTGTGTATATGTACCACATCTTCTTGATCCAATCATC